>JBBPBX010003002.1:0-22525 GCA_038048925.1 Garcialebias charrua | reverse complement strand
GAACAGGTAGAAAACACCTCCATCACTGTGTGTGTGTGTGTGTGCTCAGCTGTCAGCATCTCTGTTGTTTTCCTCTTTTCACAGTTTCTTCTCTTCGTTCTTCCAGTTTATGTACTTCAGCATATTTTGTGCTTTTTTAGCTGTTTATGAATTAAAACGTTTGGCTGATTCAGGAGGTGATGGCCGTGACTTTTAAACTTTGCAACAAAAATGGACTTTATATCAAAATTCCTTTTAGAAATCTCCTGATGCTGCTCAATAATCCAGGTAGAAAAAGGAGGTACAGTACTCACAACTTTAAACAAATTGGTCCCAATAAATATATAAAGGCAACAAAAGTTCAGGACACCTCCTCTGGAAGTCACAAACCTCCCGTCAAGACGTCGCTTTGGTCAGAAAGGTCAGAGGTTGTTTAAAGAGCTCGACCGTTGTTTGATCCTCCGTTCCCTTGTCAGGTTTGAACTCGTTCACAACAATAATATATTTCAACAAATCTTTGATTTGAATTGAACTCATTAACATAACCCCAGTAGATAAAACGGGACTTGATGGGGCCTCCATCCGCAGAATGTTCTCGACCTTGATGTTCCTCAGTGTTTGGAGAACATGTCTGGTGACTTATGTCCTCCAGCAGCGGTCGAGTGATCCTTCACAAAGAAATGTTAAGAGGTGTGTGGGGAAAAGCTCTTTTTCGATTTCCAGTCATTCTTTCCACAACTGACTGGTAATCCCCGTGTAGCTGTCCCTCCACAGGTCGTCCCATACGTCGTCCCATACGTCGTCTTCTGTCCCTCCACAGGTCGTCCCATACGTCGTCTTCTGTCCCTCCACAGGTCGTCCAATACGTCGTCTTCTGTCCCTCCACAGGTCGTCCCATACGTCGTCCCATACGCCGTCTTCTGTCCCTCCACAGGTCGTCCCATACGTCGGCTTCTGTCCCTCCACAGGTCGTCCCATACGTCGTCTTCTGTCCCTCCACAGGTCGTCCCATACGTCGTCTTCTGTCCCTCCACAGGTCGTCCCATACGTCGTCCCATACGTCGGCTTCTGTCCCTCTATCTATATTCATCTGTCTATATCCATCTATCAATCTACCTATATCTATGACTTCCGGGAGTGAACGCAGGCACACCTCTGCCGCTGCTCCTCGTACATTTTTCTTGTTTTTGTCCTATTCAGTACTTTCTGCTATTTTTTCACCGATCCTTGCCTGGGCATTTCTACTCATCAACAAACATGGATTTTACTTGGATTTATTTGCTGCCTGCTCTCGTTTGGACTCTCCTTCTGGTCATCCACCATCACCCAGCATGTGGCCTGCTCCATTATTCAGCCGTTGAGCTCCATCGTCTTCGTTTCCTACCGGCCGCACCGCCGGTGCTCCCTCTTGAGGAAATTGCCTTCCATCCTCGTCTGAGATACATCCACCGGGGCTCGCGCTGTCGACTCAACGCTGACAAGGCTCATCCCATAACCTCCATCTGGTCTGACTCTCGCCATTCTTCACGCTGCAATTCTCGGACCGCTAACAGCACGTTAGCCAGCCTAGCTCGGTCGGCTAGCGCTCCGGTCGCTACCTCCGCCTCCTCCATGAAGTTTGGACTTCTGAACGTTCGCTCCCTCACAGGCAAAGGTCAGCTTATTCACGATCTAATATCCGACCAAAAACTGGATTTCATCTGTTTAACAGAAATGTGGCAACAACAAAATTACTTTTTTCATCTGAATGAGTCCACCCCACCGGGGTTTGTTTACACCGCCAAGGCCCGAGACTCAGGCAAAGGCGGAGGTCTCGCGATGATTCACCGCGAGACCTGGAAGGTCACTCCGGTTCACACTCCTCCCTCCCCCTCCTTCGAACACACTGTGTGCCTGCTCGCTGGCCCCATTCCAACCGTTGTGGGAACAATCTACCGCCTGCCAAAAGTAGACTAAAGCTTCATGAATGACTTTGCTACTTTAATGGCTCATCTAACAGCTCTTTCACCCAATGTTATCCTGCTGGGCGATTTCAACATCCATTTTAATGATGTAAACAACCCCCTCACCAGAGACTTCACATCTTGCCTGGACAGCTGCGGCTTTCAACAATTCATCAACTTTCCAACACACTTAAAGGGCCACACCCTGGACTTACTCTGCTGCTCTGGACTTTCTCCTCTTAACTGTTCTTCTGATGAACTTCCATTTACTGATCACCTGATGGTTTCATTCAATGTTAATCTTAAATTTTCCTCAGATAAACCTCAACGCACTCTTTCCTTCCGTAATATCAAGAATATCAACCATGACATTCTTTTATCTCATATTAATAATACCCTCTCCACCTTCAACTCTTCCAACCCAGATGATCTTGTCACATTATACAACACCAGCCTCACCAACATCCTTAACTCTGTTGCTCCTCTGAAAACCCGGACTGTTTCCTTCTCCAACTCTGCACCCTGGTTCACTCCAGAACTCCGCTCCCTGAAAACCAAAGGTCGGCGGCTAGAGCGTCTTTATAAAAAATCCGGTCTCACAATTCACAAGGAACTTTATGCAAACCACCTCATCCATTACAAGAACAGTATTTCTCAAGCCAAATCCAGCTACTTCTCTGACATCATCAGTTCCAATGTTGGTAATTCAAAGACATTGTTCTCTCTCCTTCACCGTTCTGTCTCATCTCCTAACTCTCTACCCTCTCACATGGTTTCCACAGAATTTTGCAACTCCCTGATGTCATATTTCAATGAAAAGATTATTTCAATTCATAAACACCTTGGACCAAATACTGCCCCCAGCATCCTTGTTGAACTCCCCCCCTCCCTCCCTTTCTCTGTCTTCTCCCTCCCCTCTGCTGATGACATTGCTGACATTATCAGCAAGTCCAAGTCCTCATCCTGTCAACTTGACCCATTTCCCACAGTTCTTGTTAAATCCTGTCTCCCGTCTCTGCTCCCTATCATCACTAATATCATCCACTCCTCCCTAACCTCTGGCATTGTTCCCACAGCCTTCAAATCTGCTGCCATCACCCCCATCATCAAGAAACCAGGTCTTGACTTCACCAACTTCAGTAATCTTCGTCCGATCTCCAATCTGCCCTTCATCTCCAAGATCCTTGAAAAAACTGTTGCTAGTCAACTTCACTCTCACCTGTCCAACAACAACATTTATGAAGAGTTTCAATCTGGATTTCGCCCCCACCATAGCACCGAAACAGCTCTAGTAAAAATTACTAACGACCTTCTTCTTGCTGCTGACTCTGGTCTTCTGTCCATCCTCATTCTTCTTGATCTAAGTTCTGCCTTCGACACCATCTGTCATTCTATCCTCCTCAACAGACTAACCTCCATTGGCATCTCAGGTACCCCGTTAGACTGGTTCAACTCCTATCTCTCTGACCGCACTCAATAGACCTTTTACCAGTTGACGTCATCACGCAAAGCTCGGCAGAAACGAGCGTTCTGATTGGATGGCAAAAAGCCGAAACCGGATGCCGGGGGTTAGGAAGGAGCCGAGGAGCTTCGTAATGATAGAGAGTTGTAATTTAGAAGCTTGATTTCTTAAAATAGTGGACAACCACTGGTCAAAATGCCTGAACATTGTGCCGCAGATACGAGAGGAGGTGATTGTGTGCGCTGATGGAAAATGGTGAACTCCTTCAGGCTTTTTGCGGATGTCCAGCAGGGTGAGCCGTTGTGTGTAGTTGTCAACAACCTGTATTATCCAAGCGTCAGAAATAAATGTTTTAAATTTCTCACACCAATACTTCTGATATTTAGACTGGTTTGGTTATTGTTACAGGTTCAACATCTTCTGTTAGCTGCTATAACTAGCGCCATGTCTTCATAATGAGCCGTCAGTATAAGCACAGTATGTAAACAAAAACATGACGTTTGAGTCACACAAATGTTCACAGCGTCCTTATTTCTTATTTGATTTCTGTAAACTATGTCTTAAATTAAGCCTGAGACAATTGGTGATGTTGTGATGTGAAAAATAATAACTATCCCAAGTGATAGCTTTCCTAGGGAAATTTAATTATCTTTGATTTACTAATGCACTTATGCTGTTTATACAGCTTACACTTTAGACGTAACATGTGTGAAAATCTTAAATATATTACAAACAATATATTTTGCATGTGAATTCCATAATGACACATACAATAGTTGTATATTGTGTTTGTGATTGTTTTTGCAGAGGAGGTGGCTGCAACCATGTTGGAAATACACCAACCTGCACCCAGTTACCTTGTACATGGAAGAGACCAGCCCAAAAACGAACTGCACCTGCTACTTGGATGAGCTGCAAGTTTTAAAGTGAGTTTAATCAGTGTTCCTGAAGACATTTCATATTACGCTTATAACACAAATACCCAGAAAGGTGACTTTCAGTGAAACTTCACCAACAATTGGAATAATACAATATCACTTATCATGTCTTATCCCAGTCAAAAAACTATTCAACATTGTACAATTGTAGTTTATTGTATTGTGTTAATTATTGTTGTTTTCTAGTGGCACTAGATAATAAATGCAATCACATATGTACGGTTTTAAATGTTTTCTACAATGGTAAGATCTGGAATAGTTTTTTGACATTTTTTAAAAAACACTTCTACAAATAGATTTGCTAATATGTGTTAGATATCAACCACATTTTTCATGTTGGTGTCATTTAAGGCATGACATCTATGTTGAGAAGTTTTCCAGGAGAACGCTGAACAGCCTGCGTTTTGACCCACGACATCCTGATGACCGGAATGAGCCCACCATCACTGCTGGCTGGTCTTCACAAGGACATTTTGAGCGTGGAGCCATTCTTGACCTATTGCAGGTTGTAGTAGTAAACATTAAAAACCAATAACGCTTATCTGTATGTTTCTTTAATTCCTTTATTTTGTCTAGATTTTAAAACTTCATGTTTTTTTTCTTTTAAGATATGCTCAAAGACCCTGGCTGCAGTTCTCGATCCAGACTCTCCGGCAGATGAAGTAGCTGACGACCGCGGCCCCTGTTCAATCTCCACGCCATCAGAGAGACCTGCCAGAAGTTCAAAACATCTTTAAATGTCTCACAAGCACACACATTATTTATATAAGTCACAAACAGAAACAACACATACCAGAAGATCAGAACAAGCGCTCAATACAAAAACAACTGGACTTTATTTGTTGCAGAAAACGTTTCACCCTTTCTGCAACAAATAAAGTCCAGTTGTTTTTGCATTGAGCGCTTGTTCTGATTTTATCATGTCCTGGACGACTGAGAATCTTCACCAGCACATACCAGAAGATGTGTTTGTGTTTGTCATTTCACTTGTTAAGGACAGCAGCCTAGGACAGACAGTAACCTGCTAATGTTTTTTTTTTAATGATGCCTTCTCTGACAACTTGGAGACTTTAGACAGTGTAATGTTTATGTTTTTTTTTTTTTTGCTAAGTCATTGGATGACCAGAGAGCTGAACTAGAGAACAGCTCTGACAACAGCAGAGTCATAAAGAGGATTTTCTTTCGGCCTGGTTAGGTCACCATGATAAGAGAGACTGACCTGTTTTTGTTGTAAACGCTCTTTCTTTATCTAGAGAGATTCAAAATCATAAAATGTGACTAAAACAGCATTTGTATATTAACAGATTAAAAAATTTAACTAAACAAAAGTTCCACTTCACTAAAAGTCAAATTAGAGCACAGTTTCTTTATTTTTAAAGGTTGGTGTGTTCATTTCTAAATTTAATGTACTACAATCAATGTGTTTTGGGATGTGTGGACTATCTCATTAATCAATTACTGTAATAAACATGGATTTGAATACAGTATATAAATTTGGTCAAATTGGGGAGGGAATGACTGAGCCAGCTGAGGAGTGCTGTGAGTTTTCATTGGATTAGCGTGATGTCCTTCAAAAACTTCAACAAATGTGATGTCACGGTCGACATAATTTATTTAAAATATATATATTTGGATCATGACAGGCCTGACAGGTCCATAAATGCGTGTCGCCCCAGCAAAACTGTGCGAATGACTTACAGAAACAGAGAAATGGCTGAAATGTTTTTAAAGTCAGACCTCAAATAATGTTAATAAAACATGTTTGTCTTGTGGAAACTACTACTGTATATTTTTTCAACGCAGAAAGAGTTCAAATGATGACAGCTAACAGTGCAGTGGTCTGTTCATTTTTATACAGCTGCATGTTTTATGCTATTTTATTCACCTGTTATTTCTTCAGGGGGGTTGAAGGAAGAATCTCTTTGCATGTCGCAGGTTGAAACAGGTTGAAACTTCAACACAGGCAGTGGACTGAGGAACAGCGAGGTCTCGTAGTAGACCTAGCTAGCTGCTAGCTTAGCAACTGTCCAGTAGCATTCTGCTGCGGGAGGTTGTTCTCTGTTTTGTCTGTTTCCCATATCCAAGATGTAATGTAGGAACGTAATCCACGGAGCTTGGATCACCACCATCCACGGATCACCACCGTACGGAGCTAGGATCACCACCGCGACCAGAGTAGTATTACCCCCGACTTCCGGAAAATTCTGGAAAAATACGAGTGCGCATGCGCGATGACGTCAACTGGTAAAAGGTCTATTCATTCAGCTTAAATCCTTCCGCTCCCAGTCCTCCCCCGTCTCCACGGGTGTCCCTTCACTTCACACATCAACAATATTACTCGGTCTGCCTATTTCCACCTCCGTAATATTAACCGTCTCCATCCTTCTCTCACACCCCGCTCCACAGCCATCCTGGTGCACAGTCTTGTGACTTCCCGTATTGATTACTGCAACTCCCTTCTCTACGGCCTCCCCAACAAATCTCTCCACAAGTTACAGATGGTCCAGAACTCAGCTGCCCGTGTCATCACTCAAACCTCCTACTATAACCACATCACTCCTGTCCTGCAGCAGCTCCACTGGCTCCCGGTTAAATCACGCATCATCTTCAAAATTCTACTCCTTTGTTCTGGTAAAGACCTGAATCACATGTTCAAATTAATGAGGTTAGAGTTTGCAAAAATTCAAACTTGGTTTAAATTAAATAAATTATCATTGAACATTGAAAAAACTAACTATATGATATTTAGTTTAAAAAAAAGCCAACTGTAGATTTTCTTTTTAAAACTGATGATGTGGAGATACGTAGAGTGAGTGAAGTAAAGTTCTTGGGAGTGATTATTGACGATAAATTGACATGGAAAAAACATATCCATGTTGTAAGAACTAAAATCTCTAAATCTATGGTAGTGCTGTACACTGAAAAAAGAAATTCTGCATATTACTTAATTTTATCTGTGTAACATTTTTACACTTAAAAATAATAAGTTAATTTGAATGCCCTGAAATTGGTTATAATAACACATAAGTAATAAGTAAATGTATATGCTATTTTCAATTATGTTTGAATGAACTGTTTAAGCAGAAATACTGAAAAAAATTGAGTAAATGCAACTAAAAATATAATGTGAACTAAATTAAAAACCTGAGTAGAAACTAATAAAGAAAATAAGTAAATATAATTGAAAACATCTGTAAGATATAACTGCTAATTTTTAAATGACTTACTTAAAAAAATGTGTTGTAACTTTTTTTTAAAACTTTATTAACTAAAAATATAACGTGAACCAAATTAAAAACCTGAGTAGAGACTATTAAAGAAAATAAGTAAATATAATTGAAAACATCTGTAAGATATAACTGCTAATTTTTCAATGACTTACTTAAAAAAATGTGTTGTAACTTTTTTTTAAACGTTATTAACTACATTTGACAAAATTCAGTAGAAAAAAAAAGCCCAATATCTCACAGAACATGAACACTTTTATTTTAAACAGTCTTCCTGCATAAAATCACATTTCTTTCTAAAATCTATAACTACCACAAGTTTTACTTCCTGATGTATATTGCACAAAACCAAAAAGTGCTCTTTTAGGGCTTTTTGTCCCCAACCCTACTACAAAACACATTACAACAGGGTTACTACTCAAGTGTTCTTTAAATCTGTTTTGACATCTGAACTATTACCGTACCAACTGTCTGTAGTACTCTGGTAGACACAATTTAGAACATTTGAAGTTGAACTAAACTAAAATGCTTCTTACCAAATCACCCAAAAAAAAAAATACTACATTTATGTAGTTTGCATATTAATACCAGGCATTAACTTCTTCACACTAAACCCATTTGTGGCTAGTAAAAATAAAAAAATAAAAAATATCAGAAGATGCAGTATAAAAACCTCTGCAGCATGTATGAAATCACATTTAGGTATTAAAACATACTGTCTAAATTTTATGTTTTCTTAAACCACTGGAATTTCTAAAAATACAAGAACTTTCTCCTTAGAAAGTAGAACATTCAAATAACTGTGTGAACTGTCTTTAAACTCTGAATTCAAAATTGAATGCCTCATACCACACATAAATGATCTAGTAAACAACAAAATGCATATCAATGCAAAATAAATAAGTGCAATTAGAACATTAGATCACACAAATGCATTTTTAGGCTTCCGTGTAGACTATTAGGCTGTATCTATTTACACTACACGCAAAATATGTAAGTGCACTTAGAACATCAGATCACACAATCAGTTAAGAAACACTTTGAAATTATTTGGTCAAATGAACCCATAGATTGTCCATGCTTCCAGAAGAGCCTCATTCATTACTGAGGGTACATTCGGTCTCATCCAAGTTCATCAACATAACAGTCACCTAGGTCATTAAAATGTTTTTCAGTCTTTGCACCTTTGTTGAAAGCTTTGCAGGATCAACTTCAACAAGTATCTTTTGAAATACTTCAAACGTGAATCTTAGAGTTTTGGGGTATTTCAAGTCCAATGCACTCTGGGTACTCCGGTTTCCTCCCACAGACCAAAAACATGCATATTAGGCTGATTGGTAACTCTAAATGGTCCATAGGTGTGAGTGAGAGAGTGTATGGTTGTTTGTCTCGTTTGTCTCTATGTGTCCCTGTGATGGACTTGCGACCCGTCCAGGGTGTACCCCGCCCATCGCACAGTGATTGCTGGATATGGGCACCGGCGACCCCCGTGACCCAAAAATGGAAGAAACGGGTAAAGATAATAGATGGATGGATGGATGGAAGTCCAATGCATAAGTTAGTCCAAGCAAGTAGCAGCAGGCTCTGCTGAGATCCCCAAGGTGGTCAAGTACAATGGCACTCTCAATGACTATTCCCACATTCCCAACTTGTCCACTTTCATCACGCACAAGAAACAGAGCCATCGTCTCTGCTGCCAGCTCTTCTTCAACATTGATGGCTCTATGGCTTGAACTGTCGAAATTCTGTAGACACAGTAAAGAGATATGTTATTAACTTTACTTGTAATGAAAATTTCTGTGCAAATTTCCATACATCCATTGATATTTCACCTACAATGAATTACAGTAAATTAAGTGTACTTATACATGCAATATGCATAAAGTCTGGTTCCAAATATAAACAATTTTGCTCATTAAAATCCCCAAATGACCCGTTTTAAATTGGTAGAGTAATACAGTATATTATATATAGCTGATATTTATGATGAACTAAAAACTGTTTCCTTCAGAGAGACAACACTGAGGGGTTTTGAAAAAAAAAAAATCTAAACTTACAAAGAGACACACCTTTGCTACACTTTTGAGTAAAGAAATATACTTCTTTTGGTGTTAATATCAGGGATGCGAGTTATCGATTAATGAATTAATCTAAACTTGATTGATCTTATCAATTGAATAATGGTTAATTAAAAAGTAACCATTTTCTTAAAAACCCATTTTCTCTTGAACTAAGTGTTTTTCCATAATATGAAATAATATTTTAATAAATCTTTAAAAAGCACATCAATATATTTTAACTATTTATTTACCCAGCTGTATTAAATAGTAACTGAATAAACAAATAATTGTAGACTTCTCACACATCAATAAACTGAACTTTTTTATATAAAATATAACAAAACAGAAATCTATTATAATGGGGGGGGGGGTGGACAGATGAAAAGAATATGATTTTTATTCAGATGTAAAACTATTAATTTATTATTATAATTAAAATGTATTACCTCAGCCAAGGAGGTTATGTTTTCAGTCACGTCTGTCTGTCTGTGTGGGCAAAATTACTGAAAGACTTATGGACGTATTTTAATGAAATTTTTACCACAGGTGGGTGTTGGCCAAAGAACCACATTATTAAATGTTGGTGATGATCTGGATCACGATCCGGATCCAGGAATTTTTTGAAGGACTCTTCACTACTGCAGGATAGGGGAAATTGGCCTTGGTGGAGGTTTGCGCTCTCCAAGTGCTTCTAGTTTACATTTATATTTTATGATTTTTTTTTTTTTCAGATTCTTAACATTATGTTGAGATCCTTAACATAGGTCCAGAGAAATGTTTGTGGAATATTTGGCTGGGCAAGTCTGATTTTATTTGTTTATTTTACCCTGGAGTTAAGCCAGAAATCCAGCGCAGTGCTGGAACACTATCAGCCAAGCACATGGTTTTGAACCATACAGTAATTTTGTTTTGACACGTGGGTCTGTGTTTATTGTAGCTAAATGTAGACAGGTAATTTACAGGTTTCATTGCACTCACCTCCAACTCGTTGATCAAGGCACCCACGTCTTCTCCCAGGTGATCAATGAGACATCGAATGACAACTTCTCTGGTTTTCTCAATAGGAATTCCACTCTGTTCAATAAAGTAAATTTATTGTAACTACTGACAAAATAGTAAATAATACTGAGATACACTTGTGGAATAAAAAATAACGGCTACATAAGGTATAAGAAGTTGTGGTGAGTGCGAGTAAAGAGGAGTTCTTTATGAGAAGAGAAATTGGTCTAGACAAGAAAAGATTGGTGACAAGTCAGGTGGGGGCATTTCAAAACAAAGAAAAATAAATAAATACCTGGAGTAAAAGGTTCATTTCTGTGCGATGTCTCTCTCCAGCAGCACCTTTCTTGGCTTGGAAGATGGCAAGGAGTTTAGGGGTGTAGTGGTCCAACATGGACATGAATTTCGACTCAAGATTTACAGTGGTGATCCGATGGAATTCGGCTTTGACCTGGGAAAAAAGGATACAGCTTAATTTGTGGCATTAAGCTGTATTGCACAAATTTTTGAATCTCACCTGTGACACATCAAACAAGGCAGGCCACTTTTCCTCGATTTCTCTGACGCTCAGCTGAAGAGTGACAACATCCTGTCTTCTGTGAGCAAAAGTGTTGGACATCAGCTGATTGATGTTGGTCCTCTCTTTTTTCTGTATTTCAGACAGAATTTGGCTTTCATTAGGCTGAAAACTGGTAGCATTAGATAGTTTTACAGTCACATCAGCTTTAAAAGTTTTACATATCCTTGACTTTCAGATTGCTCTGATTTATGAACTCTGCTTAAGTGTGTACGCAAACCACCCCATGTTTTAAAAGAACATGGACAGTTCAAATAAACACAGGGAATAAAATGTTGATGACCCAAATGTCTATGTCGATAATATTTAAGAAGTCCCCTGTTTGATGATGCTGCAAATGCGCAGAGTTTACATTGCCATTCCATACATTGTTACTTTTCTCCTTCTGTAACCTAAAGGCAAAATTTAGAAGAGTACAACAAAACTTCATTAGCAAAAAAATATATATATTCTGTTTTAATATTAACTATAAACAACTCACCTCTCTTTTCTTGATCAGATGTTTAACAAGCTGAAAAGCATATTAGGAAAATATATTAATAGCATGATTAAACTCTTCGTCACTATGTATTACACAGTCTCTATAAACCCCCCACATTCAGCATAAAAATGATATTGAAGGGACTTAAAACTATAAACCAGTTTGTAAAATTGTGTCAAGGTGCTTCTTCCACTCTTCTCTCATTACGTCCATGTAGGGGTGTAACGATACATAAAACTCTCGAGACGAGACAAATTACAGAGTTTGCGAGAACGAGACGAGATTTTGCCGAGGTCCAAACGGAGGCTCAGAGGAGAGACAGAGCTTTTTCTGTTGCTGCTCCAAAACTGTGGAAGGATCTCCCTCTTCCCATCAGACAAGCTCCTTCACTGTCCAGTTTTAAAACTCTTTTAAAAACACATTTTTACTCACTGGCTTTTAGCAGACTGATTTTGTTCTGCACTGTTTTTATTGTTTTTATTGATCTTAATGTTTTAACAACTTTTTTATTTTTATGTGTTTAAATGTTCTTGATTTTATGTACAGCACTTTGTTGCAGCTGTGGTTGTTTTAAAGGGCTCTATAAATAACGTATTATTATTATTATTATTTAATATTAATTCAAGAATACTTCTAAGATCGGTTTTATGCCGCAAAAAGGCTTTTTTATGTTTTATCATGTATTACAAACTCAACTGATGTCTTCATTTTACTGATTGAATCTCCTTAGACCTTGGAACGTTCAACTTTGTTTAAAAAAAATAATATTAACTATGCGTGCGCTAAATTTCCGCATCAGCACCAGTGTTGCCAGATTGGGCGGTTCACCGCGATTTTCCTACTGACTTTAGCAGGTAAAGAGTGCTTTGGGTGGGTGGGACTCTATCTGGCAACACCAGTCACACCGGTGTTTACACAAGTGTGTCTTTACATTCGGGGCAGCGTCGCAGCGCCGGGACCCTCCATCAGTAGTTGGGGCGTCTTCTATAGCAACTTCATCCGGCGAAGCCATGCTGTCCGTGACGCTGACTTGCTAGGGGCTCTGCTAGCATTAGCGACTCGCGAGACAACGTTACCTCTCAACGAGATATCGCGGGAGTTTAATATCGCGAGATCTCGATCTCGTTACACACAGCGTCCATGTGCTCGGTATTTAGTGTGAGCAATGCACGCAAATGCATATTCATAAGTTATGAAACTAAATAAACTAAGCTGCAATAAAAACACTTACCAGCAGGAGAAACACAGAACATTATTAAAGCAGCTTTTGACTATGCTAACAGCCGAGCTAATGTTGATGACGACGACAGACTTTCTCACGGTTCCTCGTGATAGAACTAATATTTCATGCTCATGTCTGGCTTCTCTAAGTGAAAAAGGTTATGAGACATTATAAAATTGTTTAAAATAACTTACCTTAAGTCAAGTTAAAACTTGTAGCTGAAGACCCCAAGCTGCAGCCTCAAGGTCTGCTTGCCGAGTCCGACTGAGAGAAACTTCTAGTCGGTCCGATGTCACGTGATCCGTTGTTTACTTGATTTTTTTAAGCTTTAAGTTATGTCTCAAATAAAATTAAGTTGATCTTGTGGTGGACCACTAGGGGGCTCTACTCACACCCAGTGGACCGAATGTGTTAAGGATGCTTTTATTGTGAAAGGTCCAGAGGACCGGATGTTATGTGGGTATATAAGGCGGAGTTGGGTGGTTTTCCCGCCAGTTAAAGTAGGAGTGAATAAAGTGAAGACCTGCATCCCGTCTCCTGTGTCGTCTCTTCACCACCTCCTACAATTGGTGACCCACGTGAGCTGAATATGTCGACGCATGAAGCTACAGCCAGCTCCCCTCAGCTGTCCCCTGTGGTGGAACCCCCACAGGCGGCCTCGCTCGCTTTTGCGGTGTCCGCCAGGATGCCGGACTTTTGGCTGAACGCCGCCCCGGCGTGGTTTGCACACGTCGAAGCGCAGTTCGTCCTTCGCGGGATTTCTTCAGACGACACCAAATACCACCATGTGGTCGCGGCGCTGGACCCACGGTCAGCCCAGCGGGTAATGAGCCTGCTCGAGGCCCCTCCTGCTCAAGGAAAATACGCCGCAATCAAGGAGCTCCTTCTGCAGCGTTATACGCTTTCAGACGCGGAGCGCGCGGAGAAACTGTTTTCTTTCCCCGGTTTGGGCGATGGAACAGCTTTGGAGCTAGTGGAAGGCATGTTAGCCTTGCGGGGCTCAGGCGACTGCGAGTTCCTCTTCCGCCACCTTCTCCTCCGCAAGTTTCCAGCACAAGTGCGTAATGTCCTGGCCAACTCCACGTTTCTGCAGCAGAAGAATTACCGCGCGCTGGCTGGAGAAGCTGACCGCATTCTTCTAACGACAAGGACCTTCGAAGTCCAGATGGCGGCCCACGGATCTCCAGCAGCGCCCGAGTTTCAAGTAACGCCCTCAGCGCCGGACGAGCCATCGGTGGTAGCAGGGGTCGCTAGCCGCGGGCGGACAGGAGCCGCCTTTTGCTACTACCACAAGCGTTTTGGCGCCAAAGCACGACGGTGCGTCCCGCCGTGCAGCTACAAACCTCAGGGAAACGACAACGCCAACGCACGCTAGCAGCCGCGGCCGTTGGCGACAAGGAAAGGCTGCTTTTCATCGAAGACTCGAGGTCGGGGAGGCGGTTCCTGGTGGACTCTGGTTCGCAGAAGAGCCTTGTTCCCCCGTCTGGCTCCGACACGTTGGCTGAAGGCTGCGGGCCACAGCTAACCGCGGCTAACGGCTCACCCATCAAGACGTTTGGTGAAAGGTTGGTGACTGTTCGTTTCCATGAACGAGACTTCCAGTGGAACTTTGTGGTAGCTGCTAGCTCAGTCCCTATTTTAGGGGCCGATTTTCTTTGTGCTCACGGGCTCCTGGTTGATATGGCTAACAGACGTTTAATCGACGCGGTGTCCTTTTCGTCACTGCCTTGCGAGACGCGAGGAGCTGGGCCTCTAATGCATGCTAATTTTTTAGCTTCGGGTGATGTGTTTCAACGTTTATTGTCTGAGTTTCCCTCGCTAACTGTTCCTAACTTTGCCAACACAAACACAAAGCATGGGGTTGAACATTACATTCCCACAACAGGTCCCCCGGTGTTCGCACGGGCACGCCGCCTCGATGCTACTAAGCTAGCAATAGCACAGGAAGAGTTTGCTAACATGGAGCATTTAGGCATCGTGCAGCGCTCAAACAGCCCGTGGGCCTCCCCCCTGCACATGGTGCCCAAAGCAGACGGCAAATGGCGACCATGTGGGGATTTCCGCCGCCTTAATAACATCACAGAGAACGATCGTTATCCCATCCCCCACATCCAGGATTTCTCAGTGCACCTGGATGGGACCTCTATTTTTTCAAAAGTAGATTTAGTACGGGGGTACCACCAGGTCCCTGTGCATGTGGAGGATGTCCCTAAAACCGCTGTGATCACGCCTTTCGGCCTGTTTGAGTTTTTGCGCATGCCTTTTGGTCTTAAAGGAGCAGCACAAACATTTCAGCGGTTGATGGATTCAGTCCTAAGGGGTCTGTCCTTCGTATTTGTGTACTTGGACGACATCCTGGTGGCTAGCAGCTCAGCTGAGCAGCACATGTCCCACCTCCGCGAGGTTTTTCAGCGCCTAGCAGCACATGGCCTGATTGTAAATACAGCAAAATGCCAGTTTGGACTGCCAGTCATTGATTTTTTGGGCCACCGCATTTCTGCCAGTGGTGCTGTCCCGTTACCAAACAAAGTGCAGGCGGTGTCAGATTTTCCACAGCCCCAGTCTGTTAAAGCGCTACAAGAATTTTTGGGAATGGTGAATTTCTATAACCGGTTCCTCCCCAGGGCAGCACAACTGCTGCGCCCGCTCTATGGAGCGCTGAAAAAGAAAAAGCCCAACGACAGTGTTGACTGGACACCAGAACGCCTACAGGCATTTGGTGATGCTAAAGCTGCACTGGCCACTGCTGCCCTTCTGGCCCACCCATCCCCGGCGGCACAAATAGCTTTGACAACAGACGCATCTGATGTCGCGGTGGGGGCTGTGTTAGAACAGCAGGTGTCAGGAGTTTGGCAGCCGCTTGCATTTTACAGCCGTACGCTGCGGGACAATGAGCTTAAATACAGTGTTTTTGACAGAGAGTTGCTGGCGCTTTACCTAGCTACACGCCATTTCAGGTTTTTCCTGGAAGGCCGCCAGTTCACTGCATACGTTGACCACAAACCCTTGGTGTTTGCCATGTCGAAAATTTCTGACCCCTGGTCTGCTCGCCAGCAACGCCACCTCGCAGCGGTGTCTGAATTTACTACAGACATTCAGCATGTGGCTGGAAAGTCCAACGTGGTGGCCGACTGTCTCTCCCGGGTGCTGATCTCCCCCGTGTACGTGGGCATCGATTTTTCTGCCATGGCTGCGGACCAACGTAGCGACGCAGAAATACTCGAGCTCCAGTCCGGGCCCACGGGCCTCGAGTTGGAGGAACGGCAGGTGAATGACGGAGGTCCTCTCCTGCTCTGTGACGTTTCTACTGGCAGGCCCCGCCCCCTGGTTCCAGTTTCATGGCGACGCCGCGTTTTTGACTCCTTGCATTCCCTTTCGCATCCAGGGGTTAGAGCATCGGTGAAACTGGTCAGTTCAAAGTTTGTTTGGCCCGGTCTGCGTAAAGCGGTTAAGGAGTGGGCAGCAGCGTGTGTCCCATGTCAGCGTGCTAAGGTTGACAGGCACACCAAAGCACCTTTGGAACCTTTCCCTATCCCTAGTCGGCGGTTTGACCATGTGCACGTGGACCTGGTGGGCCCTCTGCCTCCATCACAAGGTTTTACTCATCTGCTGACTATGATAGATCGGACCACCAGGTGGCCTGAGGTGGTTCCTCTGACATCCACAACGGCTGCAGTGGTGGCCCGGGCATTTTTGTCTACCTGGGTTGCACGTTTTGGCCCCCCTTCAGACATTACATCAGACAGGGGCCCGCAGTTTGTTTCTGAGCTTTGGTCTACCATGGCCAAGGGCCTGGGGACGAACGTTCACAGGACCACAGCTTACAACCCTCAAGCTAATGGTTTGTGTGAACGGTTTCACAGGTCATTGAAAGCTGCACTGCGAGCTGCATTGACCGGTGACAACTGGATTGACCGTCTTCCCTGGGTGTTGTTAGGTTTACGTACCGCAACCAAAGAGGACCTGAGCTCTTCCCCGGCTGAACTGGTTTACGGTCAACCTGTGCGCGTCCCCGGTGAGTTTTTACCTGAGGTACCCTCACCACAGTTCGCCCCGCCGTTGCAACATTTTTCGTCTCAGGGGGACTCCGTTCGTGTCCCCGGCCCGGTACACCATTGTTTACCTCAGTCATTTGTCCCTAAGAGTCTGGAGTCCTCTAAATTTGTTTTTGTCAAACACAATGCACACAGGACACCACTACAGCCTGTGTATGATGGACCGTTTCGGGTTCTTCAGCCAGGCCCAAAACATTTCCTTTTAGATTTAGGGGGTCGTACTGAGACTGTCTGTATTGATAGGCTTAAACCGGCTCATGTTGTGTCAGATGATCAGGTTGTTACGGCCCAGGCTCCTCGCAGGGGCAGACCTCCATCCACGTTGCTAACGGATTGCTGCCCTCCTTCCAGAGACTCTCAACAACCATTGGAGCCCGAATCTTCTGCAGCCCCTCATCGTCACCCCCCGCTCCATCAAACTGGTTCTGCAGGGCCCAGGTTCAGCCGTTCTGGGCGTTTAATCAAACCTAAAATGCGGGACTAGTGATGGACCTTACTGGGTGTTCTGGGGGGGCGTGTGTGGTGGACCACTAGGGGGCTCTACTCACACCCAGTGGACCGAATGTGTTAAGGATGCTTTTATTGTGAAAGGTCCAGAGGACCGGATGTTATGTGGGTATATAAGGCGGAGTTGGGTGGTTTTCCCGCCAGTTAAAGTAGGAGTGAATAAAGTGAAGACCTGCATCCCGTCTCCTGTGTCGTCTCTTCACCACCTCCTACAATCTCTTTAAAAAATACACTTGTTAAAACTACTTTATTTTTGTAATGAATTCTAAAATAAAATAGTTTAAAAATACCAAATTTAGTACTAATATATAAACAATTTTATTTGTCAGTAAAATCTTCATTTATTTTAAATACTTTAACTTAATACAAGTACTTATATTTCACCCAAATATTTCACATTAATTTCCACTAATTTATATTGATGTAATCAAATCAAATATTCATCATCAAGACATTCAACATTTTTATTAAGCATCCACACCTAGATATTTCTGTCATATTTACAGGGTCCTTGAACTTTTTATTACAGTGTATAAAGTACGGGAATTTTTGACTGACAAGGCATTGTGTTTGCTGTACAATACGATTGTTGTGCCACATCTGATTTATTGTGTTGGTATCTGGGGTGCAGCTTGTAAAACAGCAACCAAGCCTATTTTTATTTTACAAAAAAGAGTAATAAGAGTGATCTCAAGAAAACATTATCGTCATCCTTTAAGTATTTTGTTTTATCAACTGAAAATTCTTAAGTTTTTTGATTTGGTGGATTACAATGTTCTATTGCTGATCTTCTTCTTCTTCTTCTTCTTTCGGCTTTTCCCTTTTCAGGGGTCGCCACAGCGAGTCATCCTCCTCCACCTCACTCTGTCCTCTGCATCCTCTGTCCTCACTCCAACTACCTCCATGTCCTCTCTAACTGCATCCATATATCTCCTCTTTGGTCTCCCTCTTTGTCTTTTTCCTGGCAGCTGCATTTCTAACATCCTTCTACCAATATACCCACTGTCCCTCCTCTGGACATGTCCAAACCATCTCAGTCTGGCCTCCCTAACTTTATCTCCCAGTTGTTCAACATGTGCTGTACCTCTGATGATCTCATTCCTGATCTTATCCATCCTTGTCACTCCTAAGGAGAACCTCAGCATCTTCATTTCTGCCACTTCCAGTTCTTTCTCCTGTCTTTTTGTCAATGCCACTGTCTCCAGACCATACAACATAGCTGGTCTCACCACTGTCTTGTAAACTTTTCCTTTGACCTTTGCTGACACCTTTTTGTCACAAATCACTCCTGAAACTTTTCTCCATCCACTCCATCCTGCCTGGACTCTCTTTTTCACCTCTTTACCACATTCCCCATTTTCCTGTACAGTGGACCCCAAGTACTTGAAGTCCTGCACCTTTGTGACCTCTGCTCCTTGTAGCCTCACTGTTCCACTGGCCTCCCTCTCATTCACACACATGTACTCTGTCTTACTACGACTGACTTTCATTCCTCTTCTTTCAAGAGCATACCTCCACCTCTCCAAGTTCTCTTCCACTTGTTCCCTGTTCTCACCACAGATCACAATGTCATCTGCAAACATCATAGTCCATGGGGATTCCTGCCTGACCTCATCTGTTAGTCGGTCCATCACCAGAGCAAACAAGAAGGGGCTCAGAGCCGATCCTTGATGCAATCCCACCTCCACCTTGAAGGTATCTGTCACACCCACAGCACATCTCACCACTGTCCTGCTGTCCTCATACATGTCCTGTACCAGTCTAACATACTTTTCTGCCACTCCAGATTTCCTCATGCAATACCACACCTCTTCTCTTGGTACCCTGTCATATGCTTTTTCTAAATCCACAAACACACAATGGAGTTCTTTCTGACCCTCTCTGTACTTCTCTATCAACATCCTCAAAGCAAAGATGGCATCTGTGGTGCTCTTTCTTGGCATGAAACCATACTGCTGCTCACAGATAGTCACATCTTGTCTAAGTCTTGCTTCCACAACTCTCTCCCAGATCTTCATTGTGTGGCTCATCAACTTAATTCCCCTGTAGTTGCTACAACTCTGTACATCACCCTTGTTCTTAAAAATGGGAACCAGCACACTTCTTCTCCATTCCTCAGGCATTTTCTCACCCTCAAATATTCCATTAAATATTTGAGTCAAAAACCTCACTGCCATCTCTCCGAGACATTTCCAAACCTCCACTGGTATGTCATCAGGTCCTACTGCCTTCCCCTTCTTCATTCTTTTCAGAGCTTTCCGGACTTCACCCTCACTAATCTTTCCCACTTCCTGGTCCACAGTTTCTATTACCTCCACTCTTCTTTCTCTTTCATTCTCTTCATTCATTAGCTCCTCAAAGTAATCCTTCCATCTTCCCATCACACACTCCTCACTTGTTAGAACATTCCCATTCCCATCTTTAATAAGCCTAACCTGCTGCACATCCTTTCCAGCCTGATCCCTCTGTCTTGCCAATCGGTACAAGTCCTTCTCGCCCTCTTTAGTGTCCAGTCTCCCATATAACTCATTGTACGCCCTCTGCTTTGCCTTAGCTACTTCCCTCTTTGCTCTATGTCCCATCTCCTTATATTCCTGTCTCCTCTCTTCAGTCCTCTCACAGTCATATTTCTTCTTGGCTAATCTCTTTCTTTGAATGGCGTCCTGCACTTCACTATTCCACCACCAGGTTTCCTTATCATCCATTCTCTGTCCAGATGACACACCAAGTACCTTCCTACCTGTCTCTCTAATTACTGTTGCTGTAGTAGCCCAGTCACTTGGAAGCTCTTTCTTACCACCCAGAGCCTTTAACAGCTCGTCTCTGAATTTCTCACAACATTCTTCCTTCTTTAGCTTCCACCATTTGGTCTTCTTCTCTGATTTTACTCTTTTTCTCTTCTTCGCAACAACAGTCATTCTACACACAACCATCCGATGCTGTCTGGCCACACTCTCCCCTGCCACAACCTTACAGTCTCCAATCTCCTTCAGGTTTCCTCTTCTACACAGAATGTAGTCGATCTGCGTACTCCTTCCTCCACTCTTATAGGTCACTCTATGTTCCTCCCTCTTTTGGAAATAGGTATTGACTATAGCCATTTCCATTCTCTTGGCAAAATCCACCACCATCTGTCCTTCCTGGTTTCTTTCCTTGACACCAAACCTACCCATCACTTCCTCATCCCCTCTGTTTCCTTCACCAACATGTCCATTCAGGTCTGCTCCAATCACCACTCTTTCCTCCCTGGGAATACTCTCTATCACTTCATCCAAATCTTTCCAAAATTTATCTTTCTCCTCCTCATCACATCCAACCTGTGGAGCATAACCACTTACTATGTTTAGCATCAGACCTTCTACTTCTACCTTTAGACACATCACCCTATCTGACACTCTCTTCACCTCTACTACATTCTTTGCCAACTCCTCCTTCAGGACCACCCCTACTCCATTTCTCTTTCTATCCACACCATGGTAAAACAGTTTGAACCCTGCTCCAATACTGCGAGCCTTGCTGCCCTTCCACTTGGTCTCTTGGACACATAAAACATCTACCTTTCTTCTCTGCATCATGTCAGCCAGCTCTCTACCTTTGCCTGTCATTGTCCCCACATTTAGAGTTGCAACCCTCAGTCCTACATTCTTCACTTTCCTCCTCTCCCTCTGTCTCCTGACACGTTTTCCTCCTCGGCGTCTTCGACTAACAGTAGTACAATTTCCGCCGGCACCCTGTTTGTCAACAGCACCGGTGGCGGACGTTGTTAACCCGGGCCTCGACCGATCCGGTATGGTTTCACTTTGATGAACTCGCATTATGGTTTTGGCAAGTGTTTTACGTCGGATGCCATTC
Organism: Garcialebias charrua; assembly: GCA_038048925.1. Lineage (NCBI taxonomy): Eukaryota > Metazoa > Chordata > Actinopteri > Cyprinodontiformes > Rivulidae > Garcialebias > Garcialebias charrua. The sequence goes on along the minus strand of JBBPBX010003002.1, from coordinate 1,223 downwards.
CTGACACAACCCTCACCATTTACCCGGGCTTGGGACCGGCACAAGAGATACACTGGCTTGTGCTCCCTAGTGGCTGGCTTCTATTGCTATAGGTTCTATTGCTGATGACGCTTTTAAATATTATGATATTGATGATGATATTGCATGTTCTCCCCGTGCATGCGTGGGTTTCCTCCGGGTACTCCGGTTTCCTCCCACAGACCAAAAAACATGCTTGTTAGGCTGATTGGTGACTCTAAATTGACCCTAGGTGTGAGTGTGAGAGTGGATGGTTGTTTGGTGTGAGTGAGACAGGTCCCTCTTGTAAATGAGTCCCCGTGACTCAACGAGGCTAGCCTGTATAAATAAAGGTTGAATGAATGAATGAATGAATGTACAGGGCTCAGAATCAAAATTTACCTTCAAATAAACAAGTGAATTTTGTTAAAAGGAATAGTTGTTATAATTTAAAGGGAACAGATATTTTTGTAAAGAAGAGGTATAGAACAAGTTTAAAGGGAAGGTCTACGTTAATGAAGGGAATTAGTTTATGGAATAGTTTGGATGATGATGTAAAAAAGGAGAAATCATTAGTTGTATTCAAGAAAAAGATAAAGAATGTTTTGTTGATGAGATATATATATATATAAGTTTTGCTGATGTTTAGAAATTATATTGAAAAATTGTGATAATTTTGTGGTTGTTGTATTATGTATTTTTTGAATTGATTGTTTTGATTTGATATAGTGAAGAAGGGGCAGAAACGATAAGAATTTTATTCTTCTTCTGCTGCCTTTCATTTTATTGTTATTTTATTTACCGTAATTGTTTTTGAATATGTCTTGTTTTAATTGAAATGAATGAATAAACAAACAAACAAACAAACTCCTCACGTTCAAATCTATCCACAACCTTGCCCCTCCTTATCTATCTGACCTCCTACAAATCTCCATCCCATCACGCTCTCTCAGGTCCTCCTCTTCACTACATCTCCATGTACCCTCTGCCCGCCTCTCCACCATGGGGAGCAGGGCCTTCACCTGCTCTGCCCCTCACCTCTGGAACGCTCTACCACCAGACCTTCGAAACACCACCTCCCTTTCTCTGTTCAAGACAGCCCTGAAAACACATCTCTTTAGACTAGCTTATCATTAACTTTACTAAATGTATTTTTATTATTTTGCATTTTATAATCTTTATGTATTTTATATTTCAATTTGTCGCTGATAATGTTTGATCTGTAT
>JBBPBX010003001.1:56044-66931 GCA_038048925.1 Garcialebias charrua | reverse complement strand
TATATATATATATATATATATATATATATATATATATATATATATACTGTAGTATGTATTATTACAGTATCTGAATATGTATACATAATGTGTGTGTGCATCTTTGGTTGTATCTTGCTAAACATATATTAAAGTACAGTATTGTATTCCACCAAAATTATTTAAATATGCTAAACTATACGTTCCTATACATGCAGTTTTAATAGCTGTATGCCTAAAATTTAAATATGTGACAATAGCATTACTATTCAGCGTGTTATGATTGATTAAATGCGCTGATACTTTATTGTGCCAGCCAAATATATAAGGCTGAGTGGAGCGGTAGACAGCGCCAAGATGGCCGCCCTAAATCTCGTCAGCTCCAATAGGCGAGAGCGGGCCATGCGGTATCTAGTGTTCTATATATGATATCTATGGTTTTTACGCCGGATGCCCTTCCTGACACAACCACAGACCACCGAGCAACCACAGCCCTCTGTGTGGAGCAGAGAGCTGATATCTAGGGTTCCCGGGGGAGCAGATGGTGGGGGTTAAGGGCCTTGCTCAAGGGCCCAGAGTGGGGCAGATGAGGGTGGAGACAAGTGTGACCGCTTCACTTATCCCACCCACATCTTTGATGTTGTCGGTACCGGGGCTTGAACCGGCGACCTTCCGATCACAAGCTCACCTTCTTAACCTCTGCGCCACCACTCCCCTGTCACTCCCAATCAGTCCATATTTGTCTAAAAAAGTGGAAAAATCCATAAATATGTCGCTTCGCCGAGCATGTTGCATCCATAACACGTTACTGCTGACAACCCAGAAATGTGGGCCTGTGTTGTGCCAAAAATCGATTGGCTTCCAAATGGCGGCCGTGGGAGCATGCACGGGAGGACGTTAACAAGAATTTAACAAGACTTAATAAAAACAATAATTTGTTTGCTCAAAATCATGGTAAAATGTGTGTCTCTGTCTAACTTTTGCTTAATAAATGCAATTTGAGGTCAAATCAGATGTATTTCAAAACCCAATTTGCGTAAGTGGGCATGCGCAGAGGGACGAGCCACTGTGCATTTCTTTGAACTTTAACAAGATTAAAAAAAATAATAATATAATAATAATGTCACTCAATGTCATCACTGTATGTTTCCATACAGTGGGAAACTTAGTCTCTGCATTTAACCCATCCACCACCAGGTGGTGCAGTGGGCAGCTATTAAAAGCACCAGGGGTCATTTGGGGATAAGGTGTGCTAACCACCGACACCACAAGTTAGGCAAACACCTAAAAACAATTGTTTGTTTGCTCTATTTCATGGTAAAGATGTATCTCAGTGTAACGTTTGCTTCATAAAAGGGCTTTAAGCACTTTGAGATTTTTATTAATGAAAAGTGCATTATAAATTGAATTCATCATTATTATTATTATTATTATTATTATTATTATTATTATTATTAATTGTCAAATAAGCTGCATTTCAAAAATATTTGTTGTCTCGGTTCTCCGGGAGCGCTCAGACAGAAAAGAAAAACAAGGACGAATGCTGCGCGGTTATTTGAAATTTAACAACATAAACACCTAAAACAATTATGTGTTTGCTCAAAATTATATCAGAGGTGTCTCAGTTAAACTTTTACTTAATAAATGCACTTCAATGGTCAAATTAGCTGCATTTCTAGCTATATATATATTTATACAGGCTATATTTATACAGGCTAGACTGTATAAATAAAGGTTGAATGAATGAATGAATTTCGCCGAGGCGGTGCAGCAAAATGAAGCTGGTTTGATGGTTGTTCCAAGCAGCAAGCCGAATAAAGGGGGAACACTTTGGCAAGCTGACTGTGTCATTAATAGCTGGTGAAGATTCTCAGTCATCTAGGACATGCTAAATTCAAAAAAGTTCTAGACAAAAATAATAAAGTAAAGTATAATAAATAAAGTCCAGTTGTTTTTGTCTTGAACGTTTTTAAATGTGTCATTATAGCAACTTTTACTTATTACATGAGCCCCCTTCTATTCACCCTGCTAACACACAACTGCACACCATCGTACAGCTCCAACCACTTCATCAAGTTTGCGGACGACACAACAGTGGTAGGTCTCATCAGCAACAACGATGAGACGGACTACAGGAACGAGGTGAGCCGCCTGGCCTTGTGGTGCGGACACAACAATCTCACTCTCAACGTGGAGAAGACAAAGGAGATTGTTGTGGACTTCAGGAAGAGGGATGCCCAACATGCCCCTCTGACCATCAACAGCACCACAGTGGAGAGAGTGGACAGCACCAAGTTCCTGGGAGTGCACGTCTCAGAGGACCTGTCCTGGAGCAGGAACACTGCATCACTGGTCAAGAAGGCTCACCAGCGCCTCTACTTTCTCCGCAAGCTGAAAAGGGCTGGAGCTTCAACCCCCATCATGTGCACCTTCTACAGAGGTGCCATAGAAAGTGTCCTGACCAGCTGCATCACTGTGTGGTTTGGTGCATGTACTGCATCCTGCCGCAAGAGCCTCCAGCGCATTGTGAGAGCAGCTGAGAAGATCGTGGGCACCTCCTTGCCCTCACTGCAGGACTTACACAGCAAACGCCTCACTCGGAAAGCCCTCTGCATGGCAGGTGATCCCACACACCCACTACACAGCTGCTTCAGACTGCTGCCATCAGGGAGGAGACTGAGGAGTCTCCAGGCTCGTACCAGCAGACTGAGAGACAGCTCTGTTCATCAGGCAGTCAGGATGCTAAACACTCTGCCTGCTCTGCCTCCCCTCCCATTTGAACTGCCTTAACACTAAAAACTTTCTCACACATTACCACACAACACAAAGATTTTAACACTGGACTCTGTGTCATCAAACGGGTTATTCACTAAACTCTCGGTCATGTGCTCATTCAGTTTGCACTACTTCTCATATTTGCACTAATGTTTGTATTACATCACTGCCTATAGTCATACTACTGTTTACATTCTCTGTTTACATACTACTGTTTACATTCAATGTTTACATTTATTAATACTGTTTACATTTATTACTACTGCTTACATTTATTACTACTGTTTACATTTACACTACTTTTATATCTACACCACTGCTGATACATATACAGTATTCTCTGACCAGCCTTATTTAAGGATGCCCAATGTGCCTTACTGCATATGCCACTTTTGCCTCTATAACAACATCAACTACTACCTCATACATATACTGTGTACATTAACTCATATGCTGCTTTGCCACTTTGCAAATGTCAATGCTAGAACCTTTAGTTTATTTTATAGTTATACTTTTTATACTTTTTTATACTAGTATGCAAAAACTCAGGACAGTATTATGTTCATTAAATGTTTAGTGTTTTAGTTTTAGTTTTAGAGTTGGTGTAAATTTTCATACTCTTATACCACTATGCAAAAACTCAGGACAGTGTTACAGTTTTACTATTTTATGCTTATGTCTATTATTATATGTTTCAGTGTTTCAATGTTTAAATAGTTACTGTTGCACCGAGGGACTGAGAGAAACGCAATTTCAATTCTGTGTATGTCCTGTACATATTGCAGTTCTGACAATAAAGTTGACTTTGACTTTTGACTTTGATTACATGATACAATAGCCTGCCAAACTGCTACTATTACTCTACTGACATCTAGTGGCTGAAAATGGTACTGTTAATTTCTTTCAGTCAGAACAAATGAAAACAGTCATACCTCAGCCAAAAATTGGTTTATAAATATGGGTAAAAAATACATAAATATGTCACTTTGGCCTATACGTTGCAGAGCATGTACTTTGTAAATTATGCAAAAAAAACCTGCAACTTATACAGTGAAAAATATGGTATTCATGGGTCAAGCTGGACTCCGCAAGGAGAATCCAGACACAGCCCTTTATTTGGTTATACAGCAACTGGACTGCCTCTGAAAGTGACCCTGGAATCATGTTTTTATTCCATTTTCTCTCAAACTAATCAGCCATCATGGGCTCATTCATTGCTGTCTTTTTATGATCACAATTCCTCCTGGTTTATGTAGTTTTTGTTTTAAAAGGTTGAGTCAAGACACTTTTTTCCTTTACTGCAAAACAGTAAATGACAGATTAAAGAATGTCTGAACAATTAAAAGATTCAGGCTCAAGGTAATTGTCACCTTGTTGATGTGTGAACACTGAGAGCTGACTTCCTTAGCTTGGGTCTACTCCAGGGCTCAGATGTGCTGATCTCAGCACAAGACTGAGGCTGCGCTCCGTCAGCGGTGATGAACAGGTGCCGCTGGTATGCCCAACTTTATTAAAAATAATGTTAGTATTGTTCAAACATTAGTGCTCTGGCTATGGACAAAAGGGAGGAAAATTAAAACCAGCAAGAGACAAAGGCAGGAAGATTCTCCCGTCTGTAGCAGGGTCGCTCAGAAATCCATAATTAAAAGCACTTCTATACGCCGTGTGACTGGAATGCAGATGTGATGCTCTGAAGATTGACAACGTGAAGCCGATCTTTCACTCTGCTCTGTTTGAAGACGAGACTGTTAAGTGGAAATTGGGTTTTAACTGAAAGTTCAATCCTCCCACATGACACATTTTCATCTTTGAGTGACACAAGTGTCTATGTGAGATTCCTGACCAGATAAAACGACTTTGAGTGGTGAAAAACATTTGATTTTTTTTTTTGCCTATATGAGCCTCACAGTGTGAGATGGACAGCTGCATTGTTTTTGCCAAGGCCAGTAGGTCATTATCTTGTTCTCAGGTTGTCTTTGAAGATTCTCCAGTTATCCATGATGTGTTCATTCAAGCACACATACAGGATACACACAAAAACAATCCAACTTGCATGGATGTTGGGCTGCCTTCAGATCTAGGCCTCCCTTGTAAAAGAGATCTGTGATCTCTATGGGATATGCCGGGTTAAATTAAAGTTACTTTTACTACAATAACTGGAACATTGACCAACGTATTTAATGGCACTCGACAAAATGCAATGTTTGTTACTGGTTTCTCAACTAGTGACTGTATGTTTTTATGATGTAAAGCACTTTGAATTGCATTGTTGCTGAAATGTGGTATACAAATAAACTTGCTTGATTGATTAATAACAATAACTTTACATTTTGAACATTGAGTCTATTGTTTTGTAACCAGACATATTAATAATATCCATAACCCTAGTGCAGTCTTAGGTTTCATTGAGCCCTGAGTAAATTGCATCAACTCAAGTATTACAATGATCTGTCACATTTTAAACGTGTTTTTGTTACATTGAATCATCAATGCAATAAACAGAACCCAAACCCCCATTTATTTTATTTTATCGGAGGCCGGCTGGTTACATCTGCAGAACTGTTTGCTATCTGGAAATGGCTCATGGACAGAAATCTCACTGCCTCAACCTCAAATGCATAAATGTGATTTGTCTTAACTGTGCTTGCTGGTAGAGTTTTTTGGCTGTATTATATGGTGTCCTGTAATGACAAAATGTGATAGATCTTTTTTTGTTATACCACTGATTACCCTCATGTTACCTTCCTTTTTTTCCCCATATCTATCGGGCGGCCGTGGTGTAGTGGTAATGGCAGTCGTCTCCCGATCGGAAAGTTGGCGGTTCGACTCCCGGGACCCGCACCATGTGTCGTTGTGTCCTTGGGCAAGACACTTAACCCTGAGTTGCTCCCGGTAGGACTGGAAAGCACCTTGCATGGTAGTCTGCCGCCACCGGTTTATGAATGTGTGTAGCATTCAATATATGTGTAGCACTTTGAGATTTTCAGTAATGAAAAGTGCGTTATAAATTGAATTAATTATTATTATTATTATTATTATCTAAGATTGTGGCGGCGCGGTTTAATTACTGCTGCGGCTGCGCACACTCGCTCCTATCTCAAGGACGGGTGTGCGTCAATTGCGATGTTTTGTGCCCCGGTGCAATGACTATGCCAATACAGTAAAGATATAATCTACTGTATTCTATTCTATTCACTGGTGTGCTGGACTGAAGTCACCCGCGGGCCGCCAGTTGATTAGCCTTGTTTACACTGATGCGTGCTCAATAATCCAGGTAAATGTCCAGAGGACCAGACTCAGCTTTTTTAGATAGAGCCTTGTTTACAGCTTTGCTCACATCGTCCATTCACTCCTCTTGCACTTGGTGCTACTACCAAAGGACAGGGTGCCAAACAAAACGTTTTACATTATTTTTATCATTTTTTACCACACGATGTGAAGAGTGAGTAATACAATTATTTGAATCAAATCCATGAAATTATTTTTTTTTAAAGGACATAACCATGATTTTGCCCAACATAAAAAGATGCAAGAAGAACCTATATCCAAAAGTATATTATTTTATTTTTTATTTATAAGTTTATGTATTTTTAAGACAAAACTGAACAATTCAATATACAATAAGAAATATAATCACAAATAAAATGAAAGACAGCAGAAAGAAGAAAAAATCTTATATCTGCCGCTTTTTACAAAAAATGAATTCAAACAATTATTTTCAAATAACAAAAACAAACTACTGTAAACAACACCTTCTCGAGCGTCACTTCATACAAATACACATTAAGCTATTTCATTTTGTTTAATAAAGCAACTTTGATCATTCTCTTGAACATAGACATTGATCTGGCATTTTTAACATCACTCTCCAGATTATTCCATAATCTCATTCCTTGGATTGAAGTAGACCGTTCTTTAGTTCGAAATTAAGGTTTCACAAAGATTTCCATCCCCTTAAGATTATAACAGCTCTCTCTTTTAACAAAATTTTATTGGATATTTAAAGGTAATGTATTATTATGAGCCCTATACATAACTGATAAAATATTATAATCTACCAAATCATGGAACTTCAATAACGTCAGTTGATAAAATAATGTACTTGATGGATGACAGTAATGTTTTCTAGTGATAATTCTTACAGCTTGAAATGTATTTATTAATTAACTATATGAACTGTGATTTTTTTAAAAGATGGACAAGGTTGTATGTTTGCATAGTGTAAAGTAAATTTACAATTATGTATTTATTTGTACGTGTCAATTGTACACTTTTGTTTATAACTATCAATAATTAAACATGGTTCACCACTACACTGGAAATTATTGAATAATTTGAACTTCTGTTTGAATTTTCCTTGAGAGGGGTTGGACACTCTTCCACTCTGGAGTTGCCCCTGGTGAGAGGCGCCGAGCAGGAGTGGGCATACTTGTTGCCCCCCATCTTGGTGCCTGTACGTTGGGGTTTACCCCGGTGAACGAGAGGGTAGCCTCCCTTCGCTTACGTGTGGGGGGACGGGCTCTGACTGTTGTTTGTGCCTATGCGCCGAACGGCAGCGCAGATTACCCACCCTTTTTGGAGTCCTTGGAGGGGGTATTGGAGGGTGCGCCTCCTGGGGACTCCCTTGTTCTGCTGGGGGACTTCAACGCTCACGTGGGCAATGACAGTGAGACCTGGAGGGGTGTGGTTGGGAGGAACGGCCCCCCTGATCTGAACCCGAGTGGTGTTCTGTTGTTGGACTTCTGTGCTCGTCATGGATTGTCCATAACGAACACCATGTTCAGGCATAAGGGTGTCCATATGTGCTCTTGGCACCAGGACACCCTAGGTCGTAGTTCAATGATCGACTTTGTTGTCGTCTCATCTGATCTGCGGCCGCATGTCCTGGACACTCGGGTGAAGAGAGGGGCGGAGCTGTCAACTGACCACTACCTGGTGGTGAGTTGGCTCCGATGGTGGGGGAGGATGCCGGTCAGACCTGGCAGACCCAAACGTATTGTGAGGGTCTGCTGGGAACGTCTGGCAGAGTCTCCCGTAAGACGGAGCTTTAACTCCCACCTCCGGGAGAGCTTTGAACACGTTCCGAGGGAGGCGGGGGACATTGAGCCCGAGTGGACCATGTTTCGCGCCTCTATTGTCGAGGCAGCTTATCGGAGTTGTGGCCGCAAGGTTGTTGGTGCCTGTCGTGGTGGCAACCCTCGAACCCGGTGGTGGACACCGGCGGTGAGGGATGCTGTCAAGCTGAAGAAGGAGTCCTATTGGGCCTTTTTGGCCTGTGGGACCCCGGAAGCAGCAGATAGGTACCGGCAGTCCAAGCGGCATGCGGCTCGGGTGGTTGCTGAGGCAAAAACTCGGGCGTGGGAGGAGTTCGGAGAGGCCATGGAGAATGACTTCCGTACGGCTTCGAGGCGATTCTGGTCCACCATCCGGCGTCTCAGGGGGGGAAAGCGGTACGCGACCAACACCATTTATGGTGGGGATGGCGTGCTGTTGACCTCAACTCGGGATGTTGTGAGTCGGTGGGCGGAGTACTTCGAAGACCTCCTCAATCCTACTGGCACGTCTTCCACTGAGGAAGCGGAGCCTGGGGACTTTGGGTCGGGCTCTCCAATCTCTGGTGCTGAGGTCGCCGAGGTGGTTAAAAAGCTCCGCGGTGGCAAGGCTCCGGGGGTGGATGAGATTCGTCCTGAGTTCCTTAGGGCTCTGGATGTTGTGGGGTTGTGTTGGCTTACGCGACTCTGCAATATCGCGTGGACATCGGGGGCAGTTCCCTTGGATTGGCAGACTGGGGTGGTGGTTCCCCTATTCAAAAAGGGGGACCGTAGGGTGTGTTCCAACTATAGAGGGATCACACTCTTAAGCCTCCCTGGTAAGGTCTATTCAGGGGTTCTGGAGAGGAGGGTCCGTCGGATAGTCGAACCTCGGATTCAGGAGGAGCAGTGTGGTTTTCGTCCTGGTCGTGGAACACTAGACCAGCTCTACACCCTCAACAGGGTCCTGGAGGGTGCGTGGGAGTTTGCCCAACCAGTTTACATGTGCTTTGTAGACTTGGAAAAGGCATTCGACCGCGTCCCTCGGGGGGTTCTGTGGCGGGTACTCCGGGAGTATGGGGTACCAGGCCCATTGATATGGGCTGTTAGGTCCCTGTACGACCGGTGTCAGAGCTTGGTCCGCATTGCCGGCAGTAAGTCAGGCTCGTTTCCGGTGAGAGTTGGACTCCGCCAAGGTTGCCCTTTGTCACCGATTCTGTTTATAACTTTTATGGACAGAATTTCTAGGCGCAGCCAAGGTGTTGAGAGGATCCGTTTTGGTGGCCTTAGAATCGCTTCTCTGTTTTTTGCAGATGATGTGGTCCTATTGGCTTCATCAGCTCGTGATCTACAGCTTTCGCTGGAGCGGTTTGCAGCTGAATGTGATGCGGCCGGGATGAGGATCAGTTCCTCCAAATCCGAGGCCATGGTCTTGAGCCGGAAAAGGGTAGCGTGCCCTCTCCGGGTCGGGGAGGAGGTCCTTACCCAAGTGGAGGAGTTTAAGTATCTCGGGATCTTGTTCACGAATGAGGGAAAACTGGAGCGTGAGATCGATAGGCGGATAGGTGCAGCGTCCGCAGTGAAGCGGGCGCTGTACCGGTCTGTCGTGGTGAAGAGAGAGCTGAGTCAAAAGGCAAAGCTCTCAATTTACCGATCGATCTACGTTCCCACCCTCATCTATGGTCATGAGCTTTGGGTTATGACCGAAAGAACAAGATCTCGGATACAAGCGGCTGAAATGAGTTTTCTCCGCAGGGTGGCTGGACTCTCCCTTAGAGATAGGGTGAGAAGCTCAGTCATCCGGGAGGGACTCGGAGTAGAGCCGCTGCTTCTCCACATCGAGAGGAGCCAGTTGAGGTGGCTCGGGCATCTGGTTAGGATGCCTCCTGGACGCCTCCCTGGTGAGGTGTTCCGGGCATGTCCCACCGGGAGGAGACCCAGAGGAAGACCCAGGATACGCTGGAGGGACTATGTTTCTCGGCTGGCCTGGGAACGCCTTGGGATTCCCCCAGAGGAGCTGCTCCAAGTGGCTGGGGAGAGGGAAGTCTGGGCCTCCCTACTTAGGCTGCTACCCCCGCGACCCGACCCCGGATAAGCGGAAGAAAATGGATGGATGGATGGATGAATTCTTACAGCTCTTTTCTGTAAAACAAAAATAGGCTTTGTAATTGTTTTACACGCCTTCCCCAAACATCAATACAATAGATTAGGTGTAACAATGATGGGGTGTAACAATGATTATGTTATACAGCAAATACAGAGCTTTATCATTTACCGGTAATAAGCCCCTGACTTTGTAAAGTACTGCGATAGATTTAGCTATTTTTATCCTCACATAATTTATGTGATGTTTCCATGTCAGTTTGTCATCAATGATAACACCCAAAAACTTCACCTCACTCACTCTACAAATCTCATCACCCTTGACTCTAAATGGAACATCGACAGTTCTCTTTCTATTACTAAATAGCATATAGTTAGTTTTATCTAAGTTTAATAATAATTTATTAATGATAATTTATTAAGTTTAAACCAAGTTTGTATTTTTACAAATTCTGTCTGCATCAACTCCAACACCTGTTCTATATATTTACCCAAACAAAAAATGTAGTATACTGTATTCTGCAAATAAAACACATTTAAGGAGTCCTGACACATTTACCAAGTCATTCACATATAAAATAAATAACTTTGGTCCAAGCACAGAACCATGAGGAACTCCACATGTGATATAACATCATTTTTTCTGTACAAACTGTTTCCTATTGTTCAAATAGCTAGATACCCACTGTAATGCTGGTCCTCTAATACCATATTTATTCAATTTTCATGGACAATAAACTTTTCTCCTTCGAGCATTTTCTTTCCATGTAGCAAAGGTCAAAAGTCAAGGTGCCCTCTGCATGTGCATGTTTGGATACTGAGACTGACCCTAGATCCTATTTGATTGTATCCAGCACTATCAAAAGTTATAATTCAAGGGAGAATGGTTTGTCTCTTACCATTTGAACCAGTGGAATCAGGGCCGGATTAACAACCCCAAGGGCCCCTGGGCACCGAAGCTCACAGGGCCCCCTCCCTAACCAAACACCCATTTTACTAT
>JBBPBX010003001.1:41713-56002 GCA_038048925.1 Garcialebias charrua | reverse complement strand
ATATATATATATATACATATATATATATATATATATATATATATATATAGCATTGTATGTAAACTACATTTTGAAATGTATTTATTAATTACCTATATGAACTGTGATTTTTTTAAAAGATGGACAAGGTTGTATGTTTGCATAGTGTAAAGTAAATTCACAATTATGTATTTATTTGTACGTGTCAATTGTACACTTTTGTTTATAACTATCAATAATTAAACATGGTTCACCACTACACTGGAAATTATTGAATAATTTGAACTTCTGTTTGAATTTAATGCTATGAACTTTTTCCTTTTTGTTACATTTACTATGAATTTCTCACAGGGCAGATTAGAGCCAACATGGAGGACTCACCAATAGGGTTGGGCATCGAGAATCGAGAATCGTTCGGAACCGGGACTAACTGTCCGGTTTTCCCGGAATCGTTCAAAATATTAATTTGCGATTCCTAAGTTCGATGCTAGTTAGCCGACCGGAAGTAGCCCCGCCGAAAACCAACGAAGAAGAATCCACCGGAAGTGTGGATTCCGCGATCGAAAGCTTACTAATTAATAAAATGACCAGTCAGGTCAGTGCAGCACTTGCAATAATTTTCTATCATGCAAAGGAGGGTGGAGAAGTAAAATAGTGTCCCGTCTTTGATGCGCTCCACCGGATTATTTTCGCTTCGTATCGACCGGAAGTACAGAGTGGTCCGTCTGCAAAACGCTCCGCCGAACTTTTCGCTAATCGCCACCTCTTCGGCTCCACCAGGTAAATAAATAAACTATAAACTACATCTCATACCAACATTAAGGCAGCTAACAAGTTATACTCCGCTTAAAGCGGTAAGTCAGCTCAAATACAAACACGATGCTAACGTTAGCTTGTATTTTTTCTTCTTAGACAAACGACCTGAAATGGCTTCAGTGTTCACCACCAGTGACTGTCCAAGGTAAAAACGTCAGTAACTTTAGAGTGCCACAGAACTGTTACAGCATATGTTGTGAAAAGGTTGCATCCCTTTTCAGATGTGGATTCAACCATGGATTGCATTTACATTGCACTCAAATCCAACACAACATTCTTAATCCATTTAAAGTTCTCAGTGTCTTTTAAAATGTCTAAATGTCTCTAGTTTTCAGTATTATATAATTTCTGTTTATGTTCTCTTTCATTCCATTATGAGTGAATGTCACAGTTTGAAGAATTATTGAATAGGTTAGTTAGGCAATAACAACAGAGCTAATAATTGTACACATTCTCAGTCTTAAAAATGATTTAATAATCTCTTTTTACTGATAATACTGATAAACCTGTTGTTTGTTTAGGAACTTCCTGCAGTCTGTCCAGAAAGTCTCCACTGGAGGAGCGTTTTGCTGAGGAAGAGGCACAACATAATGTCACAGCTCCATGTCCATGAAGAAACAAATGGAGAGAGGGCTGCAGATACCAGGACATCCCACCAGCTGTTCTGTCTGAAGATCCTGCTGCTGTGGTGGAACCAGGTTAGCCCATCAGTGGGAGCTCAGTAACATGACTGCAGCATCAGACACTGGACAATATTATATGTATAATAATAATAATAATAATAATAATAATAATAATAATAATATATTATGTTTGTGAGTCCTCCATGTTACCATACCATACCATTTTATTTATAAAGCACTTTCAACAGGAACAAGTCCACACCAAAGTGCTTCATGTTGGCTCTAATCTGCCCTGTGAGAAATTCACAGTAAATGTAACAAAAAGGAAAAAGTTCATAGCATTAAATTCAAACAGAAGTACAAATTATTTCATCCTGAAATAACTCTGGCTAACTACTGTAGCTTTTTTATAACATGGAGTTAAACTCAATGTAGTCTCCTCAGATAAATAGTGTTACCATTATTTTTATATTAAAGGTTCTGTTAACTTATTATTTTTATATTTGATTGTTTCTGTTCAGTGCCCTGAGACAACTTCTGTTGTGACTTGGAACTATACAGTATAAATAAACTGAATTGAATTGACACGTCTTTTTGTAACCCCGCCTACAAAAAGAATCGGAACCGAGAATCGAAAAGAATCGGAATCGAAACGAAGAATCGGAATCGGAACCGGAATCGCTCAAATTCAAACGATGCCCAACCCTACTCACCAACATATATTATTATTATTATTATACATACAATATTGTCCAGTGTCTGATGCTGCAGTCATGTTACTGAACTCCCACTGATGGGCTAACCTGGTTCCACCACAGCAGCAGGATCCTCAGACAGAACAGCTGGTGGGATGTCCTGGTATCTGCAGCCCTCTCTCCATTTCTTTCTTCATGGACATGGAGCTGTGAAATTATGTTGTGCCCTTTCCTCAGCAGAACGCTCCTCCAGTGGAGACTTTCTGGACAGACTGCAGGAAGTTCCTAAACAAACAACAGGTTTATCAGTATTATCAGTAAAAAGAGATTATTAAATCATTTTTAAGACTGAGAATGTGTACAATTATTAGCTCTGTTGTTATTGCCTAACTAACCTATTCAATAATTCTTCAAACTGTGACATTCATTCATAATGGAATGAAAGAGAACATAAACAGAAATTATATAATAATGAAAACTAGAGACATTAAAACATTTTAAAAGACACAGAGAACTTTAAATGGATTAAGAATGTTAATAAGTGTTGGATTTGAGTGCAATGTAAGTGCAATCCATGGCAGGAGTTGAATCCACATCTGAAAAGGGATGCAAGCTTTTCACAACATATGCTGTTGTAACTGTTCTGTGTCTCTCTTCATTCAGTTGAGTTTACACTGATGTATTTACCTTGGACACTGGTGAACAGTGAAGCCATTTTAGGTCGTTTGTCTAAGAAGAAAAAAACGAGCTAACGTTAGCATCGTGTTTGTATTGAGCTGACTTACCGCTTTAAGCGGAGTATAACTTGTTAGCTGCCTTAATGTTGGTATGAGATGTAGTTTATAGTTTATTTATTTACCATCATGGAGCCAAAGAGGTAGCGATCAGCGAAAAGTTCGGCGGAGCGTTTTGCAGACGGACCACTCTGTACTTCCGGTCGGATACGAAGCGAAAATAATCCGGTTGAGCGCGTCAAAGACGGGACACTATTTTACTTCTCCACCCTCCTTTGCATGATAGAAAATTATTGCAAGTGCTGCACTGACCTGACTGGTCATTTTTTATTAATTAGTACGCTTTCGATCGCAGATGCACACTTCCGGTGGATTCTTCTTCGTTGGTTTTCGGCGGTGGCTACTTCCGGTCGGCTAACTAGCATCGAAAATAGGAATCGCAAATTAATATTTTGAACGATTCCGGGAAACCGGACAGTTAGTCCCGGTTCCGAACGATTCTCGAAGCCCAACCCTATTTAAAATCTAAGGATATTTTATTTTCTTTCTTCCCCAAAACTGCAGTGGGCTGCCTGCGGTGGACCCCATGGTGAGCATGGCCCCCTGGGCCTGGGCCCAGTCGGCCCTGCTGATAATCCGGGCCTGAGTGGAATATCAGAAAAAATGCATATAAAGATAATTTCTATTGGCTAAATTATCTTTTCACTTGTGCAAAAGCCACAAGAAAAGGCTGAAGACAAAGAAGTTGTCTGAGAAATGTCACCATTTTGACATCTGCTTCTCTCTCACTTTTCTCCACTGCTGCACAAGAGCTTCACATTTCAAATGCCAGCAGGCACGCAGGAGCTGCACGGGGAGATGGCGCTGAGGGGGATAGTGTGGGAGGGCTGATTCGATCAAGCGGCAGGCAGCAAGAGTTCGCCCCCCTCAGTTCTCACCATCCATCTCCCATCCACAGAGCGAGAGGATAAAAGTGACAGAGTGCAATCACTGTCTCTTATCGGCCAATGAGGAGAATGGGTAGGGATGAGATTGAGTGACCAGCCGACTGTGGCGTGTCCGTCATATCAGCCTTATTGAATTATGACTCGGCAGGATGTGGGATGTCATGAGCAGTGCGCCGTGGGCTCGGTACGAGACGAAAAGACAGAAAAGCGGCTGAAAAGAAACCTGTCTGTATGTAAAGTCTGTGCCTTTTATTGAGTAATGAGATTTGGTAAGATGTGATTGGCAGTGATGAAAAGGTGAGCTACAGAAGATTTAAGGTCATGTAAAACATTCTGGAGTAGCATTGGTGAAATAGGGAAGGTCCACAGCTCAGAAATCGGAGACAGGGACTGTTATATTTTTTTTTCTCAAGCCATGACTGAGCAGGTAACAAAAAAATGATAAAGACCTGATTCCTTGTCACTAACAAAATATAGGTAATCCTCGACTTACGACAGTCTCAAGTTACAACGTTTTGCGGTTACGATGCATCTTCCATAAAAATAAAAAATAAAAAAATATTTTGAAATTTTATTTTGAAAAGCCGAGTTACGCAGTTTTTGGTTTTATGTTGTAAACGTAGCGGCGGAGAAATACTGCACTGTACTTTCTAAAAAAGCTAATTCAGGTCCTCTGGACATTCAAAAAACAAAACGAAACTTGTTGGACCAAGCTGGACCAGCAGAAACAGGCAGCAGCTGTGGAAAAGTAGTTGTTTTATGGACGGCGGTTTTATGACGTAAACGCAATAGAGAATACGGAGGATGGACGGATGAAAACGGCTTCACCAGCATCCCAGTAGGAAATTAACTCTTTTTTTCCTTCATTATGGCTCCCAAATGTATGTGTTTTTTTGATAATTATGTAGGGTACTGTGTTAGGATAGGCTAAGTGCTTGGGAATACAGTACTGTACGTATATGGTGAAGTATTTACGTATATGGTGCAGTATGTATGTATGTTCCGACTTTCGTCGAAATTCAGTTTACGATGCCGCGTAGGAACGGATCTCCGTCGTAAGTCGAGGACTACCTGTACCGTCTATTACAGACGTGAATAAACGGTTTTGGATGAGTTCCTTGGCTCTTTTTCTACCATCCACACTTTCTGTCTTGGGGTTTATGTTTATGTTTATTAAATTTGTTCATTTTTTTACAAAAGAAACAATACAAGGCAATCTCATAATGATAGTGTACAAAATGTAAAAAAATGAAAGGTGGCAGAAAGAAGAATAAATCTTATTATATCTGCCCCTTATCTCCAACAATCAGATTAAACAACAGTAGTCAAACCATGTAAACAATAATAATCTTCAACCAACTTTTTCCAACAGTCAGGTTAAACAATAATATTCTTCAACCAACAGTACAAAATTACTAACTCTTTTTAATTTTCTAACTAACAGTACAAAATGACTAACTCTTTCTAATTTTCTAACTAACAGTACAAAATGACTAACTCTTTCTAATTTTCTAACTAATACAATACACATTACGTTATTTCACATATATTTTTTTAACACATTTGTTTTGATCATTTTTTTAAATGTAAACATTGACTTGGCATTTTTAACTACATTCTCCAAGCCATTCCATAATCTAATTCCCTGGATTGAGGTAGAACGTCCCTTCAAACTGGTTCTGAATTGTGGTTTTACAAACAACTCTGTTCCCTTAAGATTATAACAACTTTGTCTTTTAACAAAGTGCATTTGGATATTTAAAGGTAATGCATTATTTTGAGCTCTATACATAACTGATAAAATATTATAGTCTACCAAATCATGGAACTTCAATAATTTTAGTTGATAAAATAATGTACTTGATGGATGACGGTAATGCTTTCTAGTGATAATTCTTACAGCTCTTTTCTGTAATACAAAAATAGGCTTTGTGATTGTTTTACACGCTTTCCCCCAAACATCAATACAATAGATTAAGTGTGGAACAATGATTGTGTTATACAACAAATACAGAGCTTTATCATTCAATAGGTCTCTGACTTTGTACAGTACTGCTATCGATCTAGCTATTTTTATTCTTACAGAATTTATGTGTTGTTTCCATGTCAGTTTGTCATCAATGATAACACCCAAAAACTTCACCTCATTCACTCTACAAATCTCAACATCCTCAATTTTGAGTGGAACATCAACAGTTTTCTTTTTATTACCGAATATCATGTAATTAGTTTTTTCTAGATTTAATGATAATTTATTTATTTTAAACCAAGTTTGTATCTTGACAAATTCTGTCAACCTGGGGTTGCATTCCATCTTGCGCCCACATCCTGGGAGGATGACTCTTGTCCCATGATGCTTTCTGAAGTGTGGGAGTTCAGTTCTCTCAGCTTCCTGAAGTCACAAGATGGCACCAAAAAAGCCATGCCTGTAGACCATCTCCTTGGGCTGCAGGAGTATAAAAGGCTGCAGAAGACCTCCAGTTGCAGCTGGAGCATTACTTGCCTAACAGTAGTTGTGTTTCTAGCCACTTTGCATCACCTGATAATGGATAAACTTGTGCTCTTACATGTTTTCAGCATTAACTGCTGCCTTTCTTTTCCTGGACTCTCGCTGTATGACCTCAAGCTCCCTTGTGACTTCCTTGTCTCCTCCTTGCCTACCTCACCTGGAACTCTCCTTGGACATATTCCTTTGCTCACTGGAACCATTGAACCACCTGCTCTTTCAGCAATCCACAAATCCTTCTGGTTCCAGCCTTTCCCAGTGCACATTGCTGAAATTATTCCATGTAAATAACCCCTGTTAACTTTTTTACTTGGTCTTGAAGTCTGTTCTCTTCGGTCCATATTCTATGGGCATTCCATTAAACGTTACATGAAGGCACCAGTGATACTGTATTAAAATAGATAAATAGGTCAGTTTTCTGACTTATCTATACTTAGATGTAAATTTGAGCAGAGTTAGACTGACACAAACTTACCATCAATTAAACGAGTTCTCATCTTTTTCAGATTAATATTCAATAAATCTGTGACTCAGTAAATGTAATTGAAAGGAAACGTTATTATGTTTGACCTACCAAAGGTAGAGTCATTTAATAACAAATCATAAAATTACAATCAAAACATCCGCTCATTCTCAATCAGTTCATCTGGACAGTTTCTTTTTAGTAGAAATGTTTCACCCTCACTCCAGAGGGCTTCGTCAGTCAGAGCATCAAAACATATTTACATAGATTGATCGATCAGTTTCCTATAACTAACTTTTCAGCAGATTTAAACATAGGAACAACAGAACACAAGTCATGGGTCTTTTTTATTTTTTATTTTTTTTTCCATTTCTAGATGGCCTCCCTTCACACCTTATAGCCATCCTCTCACTCCAATATACTGTATATATATATATATATTTTTATTATTATTTTTTTTAAATTTTTTATATATATTTTTTTTTTAAATTTTTTCATTTATTTATTTTTTCATTTATTTTTTTAAGAGAGAAAGAAAGAAAAGAGAAAGTAAGACAACAAATCAACAATTATCAACCAAAAGAGCACAAGGCAAACACACCCAACCTCCGTCCACAATCCTGCAAAGCACATGACAGAACACAACAATGGAACATACATGCATAAAGACTAATAATATTCATGAGCTTGCAGTAGAATTCTATAAATACACATACCCATACCTACAAATATATATATATAGTATACATACATATACTTTTATATTCATTCATATACCCATCTACATATCTGCATATATCTATATATACATCCCTGCATCCATTTGTGTGTGGTTGTGAGCATGCATAAGTGAATAAGGGTCCTCCAATAGAACATTTAGTAGCGACTGTGAAGCATCAGAGATCCGTCCCCCCAAAGCCCGAGGCAGACGAAGGGGCGATCAAAGCCCAAGACCCCAGGAAGGACCCCGAGCCCAGAGTCCCCAGGACCACCCGAACAGGACGAGCCACTAGCCCACTCCCCAGATCCTACCAAGGGGAAGAACCGGACGAACCCCACCAGCGACCACATACAATGACCCCCCGGGGTCGCCCGCGACAAATTCACAGGCCCCCGCCGGAGCCCGCTGCACCGACGTAGCCCCAGGGCCGGTCACCGAGGCCCGGGCACCGGGGACGCCCACCCCTCAGGCCCAGACCCGACCGGACCAGAGGGCACGAGCCCCACCAGGCAGCCACCAGGCCGAGCCGACAAACGCCCAAGCGCCCAACCCCAGATAGTGAGGGCCCCAAGCACGCCCGCAGGCAAAGGAACACCCACCAGGGGGGCCACGTGGCAGGAGCGCGACACTAAGTAGCCTCAGAAGTATCAGAGAGGGGGCAGTCCAGCCTGACACTTAAACATTCATACACAGACACACTCATTCAGACCCACCCTCATCCTCACCCTCAGTCACAGAAAGACAAACAATAACGACACGTTCCATTCATAATCCCGATGCACACTCTATACCCCCTAGGTCCAAGACATGTACCTGCTCCCTACATGGGGCAGCCCACATCCAAACCCAGGAGGTAGGCCCATTCATTCTGGGGTGGAGAGTAGCAGACATCCAAGATCCGGCCCACCCCGCACCCTGCCGACAGGACAGGACAGGACCCGAGTCCAAGCAGCCCCAGGGGGAGCGCACTGCCAGCCCCGCCCACGGCGAACCCGCAGGCCCCGAACCCCCCCACACCCCAGCACAACCCCTGACAGCCCACCCCCAGAATGTCCGCCAGGCAACCAGGGGGGTAAGAGAAAAAAAAAATATATATATATATATATAATAAATAAAATTAAAATTTAGCAAATCAAGACCCTGACACACACACACCCGTCCCCAAATGTACTGTTGATGAGTGTTGTTCTAAAGTGTAATTAAAAGGGAAAGAGAAGGAGCAAAGGTTGGCATTGTACCAGTTTCCCCTCCACTCCAACTCTAACCCAGGCCCTTATTGTCTAAATGCATAATGTTGAGTGAGCATAGGCATGGGGGCGAGAGTGATGTCATCCCGCCACCCATAACCATAGTGCTCTCTCCATTCCCTATATGTGACTTTTATGAGGATGTTTATGAATGAATGTCTAAAGTGTATATAAAATTGAGTCCCAGGTGTTCTGAACAACAGAGATGTAGAACCATTGCAGCACACCCGAGACTCAAATTCCCTACATGTATTAATTTAAGATGAAGAGGGCGGAGGTGCGTGGTGAGGGATGGGGAGAAAATATCTGCAGGAACAATGCTCCCACAGCGAGTCAGCTCCCCCGCTGACCCTGCGTACCCCACCCCCCCAGTTCGCCAAGGTCCACCCAAGGAGCGAGGTAAAGGAAACACCTCTCCGACCGCCAGGCCATTGAGCCAAGACCAGAGAGGGACACGGCCCCGAGGGCCGCCAAAGCAGAACCAACAGCCCACACCCACCAGGGCCGCCACGACCCCTGCGAACCGCAGTCAGCCCGCCGTCCAAGAAGACACAAAATCCCACAAGGACGACACTACCAAGAGCGCCCGCCCAACCGCCGACAGAGCCAGGAAGCACTGAGAACAGGCCCCAACCAGGGCCCGCTCACCGGCCAAGCATAGTCCAAGACCATCATCAAGGACATCCACTTAGTCCCCACCCCAGAAGAAATACTACACCCACCCTTCATATTAATAACTTTCAGAACACATTAGACACCCAGGCTGGGTTTGCCCGCCCCCTCCCATTGGCCACCAGTCACGCCCCCAGACACCCACCCCCAGCACATGAACCCCCAACCCACCAGCGAGCCGAGGGCCCCCGGCCAGAGCCGGGCACCAGAGCGCCAGCCAGCCCATAGCCCGGCGACCCGCCCGCCAGAACCCAAGATCCAAGTCATGGGTCTTATTAACTTATTTCTGCGGCACAAACTTACAGTTTTATTTTTAGAAATAAAGTTTAAGGAGAAAGATGGAGTATGAGGAGATAAAAGGAAGTGAAGAGGAAATTATCTTGATATGTGTTAGCCAGAAACCATGGCAGTTCCTCGGCAGCTTCCGCTCGACTTTTGGTCGAATGGCCATCAACGTTTTACCTGTGCGAAGATTTTTGGTCTCAGCCCGGAAAACTAGTAATAATAATAAAAATAATAATAATGTCACATTTTTGTCATCTGTGTATGTTTCCATACAAGACGAAATTTGACTCTGCATTTAACCCAATCACCACCAGGTGGGGCAGTGGGCAGCTATAGAAAGCGCGCCGGGGAGCAATTGGGATGAGATGTGCTGCTCAAACACACCACAAGTTATGCCGTGACTGGGGTTCGAACCTGGGTCCTTCGGGTCCCAAGTCGGTTCCCCTGCCACTACACCATCTTGGCCCCTCCCAGCCTTATTAACCGTTCTGCTACGGGTTAAAGGCGACCAGCGTTCAGCTTCCAGCGGCTCGCTACAAGTCGGCTTCCACTGCAGTAAGATAACAGCCTCAGCTCCGGTTTGGTTTTCAAGATAACAACTTCCAGAAAGAGTTCACAGCTTGGAGCCGTGACACTCGGATTCATAGCAGCTTGCTGTAACCCTTCGCTGACCGGACGGGGTCTTTGACTCAATGACCCACCGTCCAACAGCTTGGAGAGCAGTCCAAAGCATCTCAGACCCTCAGAGACTCGTTAGTTCCAGGAAGCTGGGACATTTAACAGGATGTGACGTCAGAGTTTCCTCTCCGTTTCATTGGCTCTTGTGACCAGAGTAGGGAGGAGATTTGTTGACGTCAAGTGAAATGTTTTTTACACGAGAAGTAGACAGTTTCGAGTACAGAGACAAAACAGATGACTTGCAGGTGTGAAAAACAGAGAATCAGTTTTGAGAACAGATTAATTGGTTTTAGAAAGGACAGGAGACAACTTATGTCTACGACTTTTCACTTCGTTCCCAAAACACTTCAAACAAATACTAAGATCATTCTGAGTTGTTCTTTTAACTTTGGCATATTTAAAATATACCAGCTTAGTAAGATCATACACATATTAAGAATATACTGTTCATATACATAACAGGTGATGCTTTGATTCATCATATGAAGAAGTGACTAATACAGCAACCCCTCGAGTTACGTCAGGGATAGGGACCTACGTGTGTGACTTAGGTCGATTTTGTCGTACCTCGCGGACCAAAAACACATGCCTATCGTAGGTCCGCGTTTCTGACATAGGTCGCGGTTATACCGCTAACGGAGCGCCGCACACATATTTAATGGCATGAGACTGAACAAGCAGACATACTAAGGCCATAAACACGCACAGAACTGCACAATAAATAAAAAATATAATGTCTTACTTTGAGCCGGTGGCCCCGACTGCCAGGCGGACATTTGCGGCGAGCTCCCGGCCGCAGATGGATCCTCCGCGGCATGTCGGCTCGGTGTCTTCGCCTGTGTTAGCTGCTTTGTTAGCTGCTGTCGTTAGCATGTCGGGCGGCGTTGTGGCCGCCGATCGCGGGGCGATCCGCGGCTGCTCCTCCGGACCTGAGACGTCCACAGAGTTGACCGAGTGTTTCCAGCTCATTTATCCGTATGAGGCAACCCTGATCGGGCACACGGAGCCAGCTGACAGTAGCCTCCGGAGCTCCATTGACCGCAGTACAGTTGTAAAATGGCAACCGGAAGTGGCGAGCGGAAACCGGAAGTTGCGTAAATACGATTAATTTCTTATCAAAACGTAAAATTAATAATTATACTTTATTTATAAAGCCATTTAAAACAACCACAGCTGCAACAAAGTGCTATACACATGAAATTAATAACTTTTAAACACAAAAAAAAAAAAAAAAAAAAAATTTTTTTTTTTTTTTTTTTTAATCATATTTTTATTAAATATGATAAAATCGTAAGTCTGAGTTGCCGTAGGTCGCAGGTGTCGTACCTCGAGGGTTACCTGTACTGTATTCTAACAGCATAAACCACGATCAATACAGTATATTGAAGTTATTGTGTTGGTTAATTCTGAATTAACACAAATTAAAGAAAGTCTCTTCTGATTTGTGTCTCTGAATTCAAAATAAATGTAATAAAATAGTGTCCACTTGTCTCCTTGAGAGCTTCAAGAAAAGTGTAACACTCAAAGTTTTAAAGAGATGTGAAAAGGTGTAATTGAAGGTCAAGCATGAGGGCCTGTTCCACTACAATACCAATAAAGGTCAAACACTTAGTTTGAAATGTGAAGAAAATGCATATTTTATCTGTTTCTTTAAGAGCATTAAAAATATGTCCGTATGTTTTAGCATGTTTTAAAAAATACCATTTTTTTCCCCCACATTTGTTTTACTTTATTATATTATACTGTTGCTTTTAACCAATCACTTTTCACAAGAAATGAAGGATGGAGTCAATAAGCTCTTTGCACCTCAGCTCTAATCATGTTTTTATATATCTGAGAAAATGTAATTAATATTTATGTCCTTCACTTATGATTTGAGTAAACGAGACAGAAAATTAGCAAATTATACTGTATACAAGTCAAATTTGAAAAACAAAATCTACAAATGGGTTGTAAATCTACCATAAAGTACAGATATATCAATGGATATACAATAGTTCTTCCTCTTCTTCCTGCAGCTGCTTCTGTTGGGGGTCGCTACAGTAGATAATCTGTTTCCATCACTTCATGCTCATTGCGTCTCCTAACCTGTATGTCCTCCCTCTCCACATCTATAAATCTTCCCCTATTCTTCCTGCCTGGCAGCTCCATCTTCTCCCAATACACTCAAAGTCTCTGCTTCTGTCCCTGTGATATTCTCATTCCTGGCGCTGTCCATCCTCATCTCTCCTAAAGTAAATCTTAGTATCTTTGACTCAACTGCCTCCAATTGTTTTTCCTGTCTTTTTATCAGTGGCCTTGTCTCTAACATTATACCCTCACAAGCACGTTGTAAACATTCCTTTTCACTCAAACAAGTGTCTTTTTATTTTGAGAAACTGACATTTTTCTCAACCCAGTCCATCCTTCTCATTTGTTTTGATTTGTTTTATTATCAATGAAATTGACCTCAAGTGTTTGAACTCCATTAACTTGCTTTCACACGCTTCTTCATCCATTATTTTTTCTTCTGTTCAAAGCACAAGATCCAATGAATGTTGACAAACCAAAGCTTGGTTATAACTCATTGGTTTCATGTAAAAAAAAATTTTTTTTTTAAGCTGGATGATGTAGCAGATTTATCTTAAACATTATTCTTTTCCAGTTCTTGATTTGTAAGCCTTGATAAAATAACAGATAAGCACAACAGTGATAAAGAGTAACTTATAGATTAAATAGCGTGACATCCCTCTAGAACCCTCCGAACAAACGCTTTTATTGAACACATAAATTACTGTAGCAGTCCGGCTCATCCTTGTCTTGTGAATGCTGTGAGGAACAACTGAAATCAATAAGTGTTAAAAGAGTTTATATGTGTATTTTCACTTCATCGCTCATTGCAAAACAAACTCTAGCCTGCTGCTTGGGACAAATTTGACCCATTTTGTCATTTGATGTAGCTAAAAAAAATACCCTAAATATCATTCTTTTACTATAAAAAATTTGATGACCCAAATACACAAAAAGGAATAGATTTCAAAACACAACACTTTGCCACAGATATTCCACATTTTGCATGGATTTGACCCGTAAATAGATTTTAGATCTAGCAGTGTGGGTCAAGCCAAGGAAAAATGGCGGTTTTAGGGAAAGTGTCTTTGTTTCTGCCCAAACGCCTGCTATAATTCAAAGGGTTATGAGAAACCTTTCAAAACAGTGGATGAGTAAAACCGCATAGGAATGATCAAGTACTGTATATAACACACACAAGCACACACACCAGTTGTTGGTGATTCCAGGGCCCACAAAATAGGTTACTTCATTCATTTAAAATTTACTATTTATTTATCCATCCATCACCTTTACCTGCTTGTTCCTTTTTTGGGTCACTGTTAACTAGTAACCAACATCCAGCTAGAGTGGGAGGACACCTTGGACAGGTCTCCAGTCCATCACAGGGACCCATAGAGAAAAACGAGAGAAACAACCATTTACTCTCTCACTCACACCGAGGGACAATTTATAGTTACCAATCAGCCTAACAATGTATCGTTAGCACCCATCGTTAGGCTGATGGTCCTCCTTGATCATGTGAGCAGCTGGTTTTGGCTGTCAGCAGCCAACTGCTGCAACAAACTTTCGTTTTTTTTCCCCTCTCTTTTGTTTTCTATTGTTTATTGTTTGTTTGTTTATTGTTTATTGTTTAAGGAAATTCTACCACTGCTGTTCATTGTTCTTTAGTTTTAGCAGGTCGCTTTCGTAAATGAGCCCATGAGGTTTAAAAGATTTACCTGACTAACAGGTAAATAAAGGTTGAATGAATGAATGAACTGGTTGATCCACTGTGAGAGGGTGCTATTTATAAGACTGAGCTGAATACAGCACCTCAGACTAAGGAAGTCTTTCGGACAAAAGATGAAACATTTCTACTTTTTTTTTTTTTT
>JBBPBX010003001.1:0-29022 GCA_038048925.1 Garcialebias charrua | reverse complement strand
GCTTCTTATGATTACATCAAGATGTAGACATTACAGCCCCTGATGAATGTTATTTGGTGGAATAATTCGAAAAATCTCTCAAAAGATTGAAGGGTTTGTCACAAGAAGCTGAGGGTGCCCCTGCTCACAAAAAATGTTATGGTACATTTATGGTACATTCAGACCGAACAGCGTTTCAACTTCCAAAAAGCTCGTCACGCACGCAAGTGGACGCACTTGGTGTCCAGACCTACTTGGACCAGAACGCCAGAACGCGAAACTGCTGCGGGGTGTGTGGGAGGAGCTTACCGGTATACCGAGTCCTCACTGCACTCCGCCAGGCGAGGAGCTTTTTATTTCCGTCTCTGTGGAGCAGACTTGACTGGTCGTGAAGGAATTGTCGCGAACACACAGCTACAATGAGTTTCTCTTCCATAGTCCATGACTCCGCGGGTTTTTTCTGTGTCCCACAAACAATACGTCACATAGTTGCGCAATCATTTCCGCGTCACTGGTTTCCGCGTCACATAGGGACTCTCCCCCTGACCCCCTCTCTTCTCCCCCCGACTCTCCCTGATTGGTTGACACACCAACCAATCAGGTAGAGTTGAGCGGCGTTTGAAAGTTGAACGGCGAAATCTTCAGCATGGTGAATGCGTGGTTTGGAGGCTGAAGCCGGTTCACGTGCACGGAAAACGCTTTCCAGTGACTTTGCATGTAAGCTGGACGCTCCTGCCGTTGAAACGCTGTTTGGTCTGAATGCACCATTAGTCACTACAAATAAATAACATGAATTTAATTTCTGTGACTGTTGAACTGATCAAATGAACATACTGTAGCGTTATAGTTTGAGTACATTTTTAGCTTAACATGGTACACTGTGTTTAAGTTATAGTTTTCCATCTTTCTGTTCAGCGTGGATTAAGTGTTTCATAGCTGATCTTTTTTTTTTACTTGCAATCTAATTAGAATTAGATTAGAACATTACATTCTAATCTAATAATTAGACACTGAATTAATCAAACTTTATCTGTACTCCTACATATAATTAGGCCAGATCTGGAAACACTCATGCGTGCCCTCACCAGCCAACTGCAACCAGAAGAGCATCCCTCCAACATGATAAATGTTTGCAGAGACAACATATTGGATGGTGCTGTGAGAGCATTCGCCAGAAGAACATTCAGACCTGAGGCCAAAATGAGCATCATCTTTTTAGATAATTGTGACCAAGCTGAGGATCCGTGGATGAAGGTGGGCCCTCCAGAGAGTTTTTTAGGCTACTTTTGTTAGCTCTGAAAGACAGTTCTTTATTTTATGGAAAGGAACACAAAGACCTGAACTTGGACAGCCATGGTTTGTACATGCATCATTACACACACTGACAAGTTTATTTAATTTATCTCTTGGTTGTACGTGTTAAAAGAAAAGTGACGATTTGTATTTTGTGTGTTCAGCTGTCGAGAAGAAGCGTTACCGAACCTTTGGAGTCATGGTTGCTGTGGCACTGATTCATCTTTGGTGGAGAAACTGAAAAAGGTGCTGTAAATGACTACTAAATTCTCCTTGTTCATTGGTCCAACAGTGACATCTAGTGGTCACTGTGGCCTGACAACATGAGATCTTTGATTTGTTATAACAAACATTTTAATGGTCAAAATCATTTAAAATCTACTTTTTTAATGATTCTGTGGCAGTTAAATATTTTCATACTATCTACAAAGTTGTGGTTTCATGTCATTAATAATAATCCATCTGTTAAAAAATTTGTTGAATAATCCTCTTTCTCTCACTGGATCTGTGTCAAATCCTAAAAAATAAGCCCAGCTCACATCCTGAGTAACGTTTAGGCTAGGTTTAGGGTAAAATCGGTAAATGAAAATTATGGTCATAATTTTTTTTTTAATTGATTTATTGACTATCGCGACAGGCGTAGTAGACTGGTAAATCGAGAGCTTCGCCTCTGGCTTCACCACAGCAGACCGGTGCAGGACCCGCATCACTGCAGATGCAGCAACAAGCCGCCTGTTGATCTCCCGCTCAATTCTTCCCTCATTTGTGAACAAAACCCAGACATATTTCAGCCATCTTTAAGCACAATACGTAATTATGTTCTCATTAGAACTGTTGCTGAAGGATCTGGTCACATGATATGGAGGGCACTCCATCAATGTGAGAGCTTGGCACAAATGCAGATATTATGCGTTTCCTTACATTGTTTTTCCTGCTATGTACTTATTTTTATAGATTTGCTGATGGACTGAACACCTTTGGTCTCCTTGACCTTGTTCGAAGACACGCCAGTGTTTTCAGGGAAGTATTCACTTCCTTGCCAAGACCACTGATGGCAGAAGACCTGAAGAAACTCTTTGAGCCAGAACATGCAACACCTGGAACCAACCAATGGCGTGTTGAAAAGAGAATGTGCTGGGAGTGTTAAAAGGATCGGCGATTATTTGTGACACTAGTTTTTTTTTTTTGTATACATTTATTTTAACTGTAAAATGACTGTAAAAATACTGTAGGCTCTTTAGTTTTTATAATTTTTAAACTAAAAGTAAAGTGAGAAAATACACGGACGGGACCATTGTATTTACACGCAAACGTAAGGTGTAAATTATGATGTTTGCACTACTTCTCATATTTGCACTAATGTTTGTATTACATCATTGCCTATAGTCTGTTTACATTCAATGTTTACATTTATTAATACTGTTTGCATTTATTACTACTGGTTACATTTATTACTACTGTTTATATTTACACTACTTTTATAACTACACTACTGCTGATACATATACAGTATTCTCTGACCAGCCTTATTTAAGGATGCCCAATGTGCCTTACTGCATATGCCACTTTGCCTCTATAACAACATCAACTACCTCATACATATACTGTGTACATTAACTCATATGCTGCTTTTCCACTTTGCAAATGTCAATGCTAGAACCTTTAGTCTATTTTATAGTTATACTTTTTTATACTAGTATGCAAGAACTCAAGACAGTATTATGTTCATTAAATGTTTAGTGTTTTAGTTTTTAGTTTTAGAGTTGGTGTAAATCTTCATACTCTTATACCACTATGCAAAAACTCAGGACAGTGTTACAGTTTTACTATTTTAGGCTTATGTCTATTATTATATGTTTAAGTGTTTTACAGTTTGACTATATGTTTATAAATATATATATATATTTATATATATATATTTATATATGTATATGTTATTATTTATTACTTTGCATATATAACTATGTGACGTTACATTTAACTGTTGAATAAAAACATTTTGAAGATTCTTTGAATTATCTTTATTACTTTACATATAAGCCGTTGGTCAGAAATAGGAGGCGATTATTTGTGACACTAGTTTTTTGTTTTGTATACATTTATTTAAACTGTAAAAAGACTAAAAATACTGTAGGCTCTTTAGTTTTTATAATTTTTAAACTAAAAGTAAAGTGGAAAAATGCACGGACGGGGTATTGTATTTACACGCAAACATAAGGTGTAAATTATGATGTGACTATTTATATGTTTATATATATATATATATTTATATATATGTATGTAGGTGTCCTTGGGTGTCATGAAAGGCGCTTTTAAATAAAATGATTATTATTATTATTATTATGTATATGTATATGTATATTATTACTTTACATATCTAACTGTGACGTTACATTTTTTCACATTAGTATAAACACATTTTACACTTGTATTACTTTACATATAAGCCGTTGGTCAGAAATAGGAAACAGAAACAGGTTAATTAAACACTTATTAGATTTATTAATAACCTCATTAAACAGTAAAAGAAACCTTGTGATAAAATATAAGCAGAAATGTAGTTTCTCCGTCTTGTGTTTACATCTCTGTTAAAGTGCTTTAGCCCTGGACCTTGGAATCACCCCTCTGTTTTGCTGAAGTGGTTTAGCCCTGGACCCGACAGCCAATGAGAAGAGACGCGAAAATAGTGAAGTCAGGAAGTGAAGTTACCCAAGAGGGACATAAACAAAAGAATTTGCGCCAATAAAAGAAGGCGCAAACAACGCGTACTTTACACGTTGTTGACACGTTGATAACGCGTCAAATGCGTGTGAAATTTAGACGCGTCAATGACACGTAATTAACGTGTAATTAACGCGTCTTTGACGCGTTGTTTACACGTTGTTTACACGTCGTTTACGCGTCATTTTTCGAGGCGAATTTGACGCGTAATTGACGTGTAAACAACGCGTTAACAACGCGTTGTTTACACGTCATTAACGTGTCGATGTAACATGTAATTTTCACGAGTTTTAGGCCCTCCTGGCTTTCCATATAGTTGCAGCCACAAATTCAACTTCGTCTGATTATTCGTACAGCCACGAACAGCGCAACAGGTACCCGAGCTCCACAAGGACATCTTCGTGACAATATTAGCTCGAAATAACAGAAAACAGAACTTCAACGACGCGTACAGATTAGCAAGTAAACAACGAGGAGCCAGTGCAGAACTTCTACTTCCGGGGTCTAACGGAAGTAAGACACATAATCGCTTCTACAGTGACACCCCCAGGAATAAGGTGGATAATCTCCGACACCCCAACCCCCCCAAAAAAGCCTTATATCCTTTCTATCGGTTTCTTTTTCTTAAGATAGATTATTAAGCACTGTAACTGTTTAGAAGTAGAAGAATCTCCTAATATTGTTTGTATATTGAACTTTTTTTTAAGCCTATATTCTAACTCCCTCCTTTCATCAGTGTACTTAGGACAAAATAATAACACGTTTTACTGTCTCTTCTTGTGAACAAAAATCACAGTTACCTGTTGGATGTTTCCCTATTTTAAATAACGTACTATTCAAACCTGTATGATTAAATCGTAGTCTGGATATTACGTTTTCTTCTTTCCTACTTCTTCCTGTTCCCCTAATTCCACCAACTTTCTTTTGAATACTGTAGAGCCATCTGCCAGTTCTTTCTTCTTCCCACTGCTTCTGCCATACATCCTTAATTTTAATCTTTCGTTTAATAATAGATTTGATTTCCTCTTTACTAAATGGTATCTTTACTTCAATATTACAGTTTTTTGAAGCTCGTTGTGCATTTTTATCTGCTAATTCATTTCCCTCTATACCTACATGTGCTGGAACCCATGCAAATATGACCACCAAACCCATGGCTTGAATCCTATACAATAATGTCTGAATTTCCAATAGTAGGTCAGGCCTACTACTAGACTGATTATTTTTGATTGAGAGCAATGATGAGCTTGAATCTGAACAAATTATACTTCTCAACGGTCGTACTTCTTCAATCCAGTCTAATGCTAAAATGATTCCCATCATCTCCCCTGTAAACACTGAGACCCCATCAGTAATCCTCTTACTGCACCAAATTCTGGGACAACAAACAATACCCCATTATGACTATTTGAGTTTTTAGATGCGTCTGTATAAATTTGAACTAAACCATAGTATTTATTATCAATATATGACTGCCCTGAGTGGGATTCTGAATAAATTCCTTTTGTCCTCTTTTCCATTAATGATAAGTCTACTAGTACATCATGATATAGAGATGGATGTACGATCGAATAAGGAACTGTTTGCCCTATATTTATGTTCAATAAATCAAAATCGTTCACATTACTTTCTATTTCCCATCCAAAAGATTTTAAAGTATTCATTCATTCATTCAACCTTTATTTAGTCAGGTAAATCTCATTGAGCCTCATGGCTCATTTACGAAAGCGACCTGCTAAAACTAAAGAACGATGAACAGCAATGGTAGAATTTCCTTAAACAATAAACAATAAACAATAGAAAACAAAAGAGAAAAAAAACAAAAGAGAGAAATTTTTTTTTTTTTTTTTTAAACAAAGTATCAAAAAACTAGCAAAACATTATAAGGTAGACGTATAAAATCAAAGACAGGAACAAATCTGCATTGGTTTTTGCCAGGATTCATACAGATTCTGAAAACCATTTAGAGAAGTCAAGGTCGAGAGCTTCAGATCTTTTTGTAAGATATTCCATGAAGCAGGAGCAGAGTAGGAGAAGGCCCTTTTTCCAAGTTCAGTCCTCACTGATGGAACACTGCAGGTAATCATGTCCTGAGAGCGCACACTGTAGCTGCACTCACGCAAAGACATGTAGGAGGAGATGTATGAGGGCAGCAAACCAAGAAATGATTTAAAGATGAAAGTGTACCAGTGGAAGAGTCTGCGTGAGGTTAATGATGTCCAGTTAACCAGTGAATACAGGGTGCAGTGGTGGGTACGATACTCACAGCCAGTTATGAATCTTAGTGCACCATGATAGACAACATCCAACATCCGCAGGGTGCTTGTAGGAGCATTCATGTAGAGAATGTCACCGTAATCAATGGAGGGAAGGAAAGTCACAGATACAAGGCGTTTCCTAACATTCAGTGTTAGGCATGATCTGTTTCTGAAAAAGAAACCCAGTTTAACTTTCAATTTCTTCACTAGGTTTTCCACGTGGAGTTTAAAAGAGAGATGTGAATCGACCAGTATACCCAGATATTTATAGGAATTTATAGCATGTTTCTCTTTTTCCCAACTATACCCAGATATTTATAGGAATTTATAGTATGTTTCTCTTTTTCCCAACTAGGATTAATAATTTCTTTACATGGATGGCTTTCATGATGACCTTTTAAATAACTCCAGTAAGATAGCCTTAATTGTTCCGGTAACCTTCTCAGATCTAGTGGTGTTTCCCCCGTTTCAACTATCAATGAAGATACTGGAGTTGTTTTTATGGCTCCTGTACACAACCTCATGGCTTGATACTGTAACAAATCTAGTTTTTTAAGTAGTGTCTCTGAGGCTGATCCATAAGCTATGCTACCATAATCTAATACTGACCTTATTAAACCTGTATATATTGTCTTCATCGCTGTCCTCTCAGCTCCCCACTCTCTCCCCACCAAACACCTATTTATCACTTTCTTACATCGATCTATTATTTTCTGAATATGAATATTCCATGTAAGTCTTTCATCCATCCATACACCCAAAAACTTAAAACTCCTTTACCCTTTCTAATTCGTGTTTATACAAATATAATTTTAAATCATTTGATACATTCTTCCTAGTAAAAAATATATTTTTTGTTTTGTCTATTGAAATTTTAAAAACCCCAATTATTAGACCACTCTTCTATTCTATATATCGCTTCTTGTAACTTCTTAACTATGAATTTTTAATTCTTACCTCTTTTCCATATTGCCCCATCGTCAGCATATAACGAATAACCCATTCCTTTTCCCAAACTATCAAACATGTCATTAATCCTAATGGAGAAAAACAGAGGACTTACAATGCTTCCCTGGGGTGTTCCGTTTTCAACAAAAAATTGTTTTGACAATACTTGACCTATTTTAACTTGAATTGATCTATTGTGTAAAAAATCTTTTATCTAGTTAAACATTGAACCTCTAGTTCCCATTTTCTTTATTTTAATTAACAAACCTTCTCTCCACATCATATCATAGGCTTTCTCAATATCACTCTCTTTATTAACTTGCCCCTTTTTAATTTCATGCTCTAAACTCAGAATTGGATCCATGGTACCTCTACCCTTCCTAAATCCACTTTGGTATTTAGATAAATATCCCTTTGTCTCCACAAAATAATTTAATCTTTCATATATCATTCTTTCCATTGTTTTACATATACAGGTAGTCCTCGGGTTACGACGGTCTCGAGTTACGACGTTTCGTGGTTACGTCGCATCTCTAATAAAAAAAAAATTTGAAATTTTATTTTGAAAAGCCGAGTTACGCAGTTTCCGGTTTTACGTTGTAAACATAGCAGCAGTGAAATACTGCACTGTACTCTCTAAAAAAGGCTAAGTCTGGTCCTCTGGACATTCAAAAAACAACAAAACTTGTTGGACCAAGCTGGACCGTTAGAAACAGGCAGCAGCTGTGGAAAAGTAGCTGTTTTATGGACGTGTGGTGTGTTGGTGAGGTATATGGCCTCATCTCTCTTTCACCCAGTAGGAGGAGCCAGCGAGGTGCTCCCCAGGTTTTACCAGGTGAAGAAGAAGTGTTCGTGTGTAAGTTCATTCATTCTGTTTCTGGTTTTGACGCTCGAAGGATTAAA
The DNA here is from genome assembly GCA_038048925.1 of Garcialebias charrua. Classification (NCBI taxonomy): domain Eukaryota; kingdom Metazoa; phylum Chordata; class Actinopteri; order Cyprinodontiformes; family Rivulidae; genus Garcialebias; species Garcialebias charrua. The sequence goes on along the minus strand of JBBPBX010003001.1, from coordinate 20,920 downwards.
GGCAACTGCTTGCAGATCAGTTTGTTTCTCCTTCTTCACACGCTACAGTGGTGACCCCGCGTGAAATATGTCAGAACCAAACGAGGATGTTGTTTCTTCGTCGGACCCCGCCGCCGCGACGTCTGCCCAGCTGTTGCAGCCGAACCCAGCCGACTTTGCTCCCGCAGCGAGTGTTAAGCTCCCGGAGTTCTGGCAGAGTGACCCGGTTTCGTGGTTCCAGCACATCGAGGCACTCTTTCGCCTCCGAGGCGTGAACGCAGATGAAACCAGGTACTTCTTGGTCGTGTCGGCTCTGGATATGCAGTCAACCCGCAAAGCCATGCCGCTGCTGCGCGACCCGCCACACGTGGGCAAATATGGCGCCCTCAAAGAGTTTCTGCTTCGAAGGTACACTTTGACTTCAACTGAGAGGGCTGATAAACTGCTTTCCCTGCCTGGTTTGGGTGACGGCACGGCTGTGAACATGATGGACAAAATGCTGTCGCTACTTGGTTCAGACGACGGGGGTTTCCTTTTCCCTCACATTTTCCTGCGCCAGCTTCCGTCGCAAGTGAGGGCTACTTTGGCCAATTCCCCTTGTTTATCTACCGGTGATTACCGGGGTTTGGCGGAGGAGGCGGACCGGGTCCTGCTGGCTACCAGACGGTTCGCGGTGCAGAGTACATCGGTGGAGCCGGAGCAGACGGAGATGGAGGAGCCAGCGGCGGTTTCAGCTGTTGGCGCGCGAACTCGGCGGGGGAGCTCCCTTTGTTTCTACCACCGGAGGTTCGCAACAAGGCTAAGCGCTGCATTCCACCATGCGCATGGGTGTCGGGAAACGAGGAAGCCGGCGCTCAGTAGCAGCTGTGGGCGCTGGCGAGCGAGGTGAGCTGCTCTTCGTCACAGACTCCCTGTCAGGACGTCGTTTTCTGGTTGACTCTGGTTCCCAGAAGAGTTTGGTCCACCCTGTTGGACCTGAATTAGCAGGCCGAGGCAGTGGCCCACTGCTAACTGCTGCTAACGGTTCTCCCATTGGAACTTTTGGCACTAGACGGGCAACAGTTTCTTTCCATGGTCGTGAGTTTGAGTGGGATTTTGTTGTTGCCTCAGTGACTGTTCCTATTATCGGTGCAGATTTTTTATGTGCTCATGGACTGTTAGTAGATGTTGCTAACCGCAGACTTATTGACGCTGTAACTTTTGCAACTTTCCCATGTGTGTCTGGGGGGGCTGGGCCGCTAACTCATGCTAATGTTTTAGTTTCAGGAGATGTTTTTCAAGGTTTGTTGGCAGAATTCCCCTCTTTAACTACACCTGCTTTTTCCTCTTCAGAAACTAAACACGGGGTCGAGCATTTCATCCCTACTACGGGACCGCCCGTTTTCGCACGTGCACGCCGCCTCGACGCTGTTAAACTGGCCATCGCTAAAGAGGAGTTTGGTACCATGGAGAGGTTGGGTATTGTTAGACGCTCTAACAGCCCGTGGGCCTCCCCCCTTCACATGGTACCAAAAGCAGACGGGTCGTGGCGCCCATGTGGCGATTTTCGCCGTTTAAATAACGTGACGACGCCTGATCGCTACCCCATTCCGCACATTCAGGACTTTTCTGTTCGGTTGTCGGGTGCTTCCATTTTTTCTAAGGTGGATCTGGTGCGCGGCTACCATCAAGTCCCAGTGCAGTCCAGCGATGTACCTAAAACTGCAGTAATCACCCCCTTTGGGCTTTTTGAGTTCCTCCGCATGCCGTTTGGACTAAAGGGGGCAGCACAGACTTTTCAAAGGCTGATGGACTCCGTGTTGCGTGGCCTCAATTTTGTGTTTGTCTATCTGGACGACATTTTGGTGGCCAACTCGTCAACCGATCACCTGTTGCACCTGAAAGAAAATTTTCAGCGCTTGGATGCACATGGCTTGATCATTAATCCGGTTAAGTGCCAGTTTGGTTTACCGGTGATCGATTTTTTAGGTCATCGAATTTTCGCGCAGGGTGCAGTTCCATTGCCTGCCAAGGTACAGGCAGAGTTCCCACGTCCTCTGGTGGTTAAAAAGTTGCAGGAGTTTTTAGGCATGGTGAACTTTTACAACAGGTTCATTCCCAATGCAGCCCATCTCCTGCAGCCTCTCTACGAGGCCCTGCGCTCAAGAAAGCCGACTGACACAGTGGTTTGGACCCCGGACCGGATCACTGCTTTTGATGGTGCTAAGTCCGCGTTAGCTAGCGCGGCACTCCTAGCCCATCCAGATTCAGAGGCCCCGATTGCGCTGACAACTGATGCTTCAGATATAGCTGTGGGGGCCGTTGTAGAGCAACGCGTTGGCGACGCATGGCAGCCGTTGGCATTTTTCAGCCGTAAATTGCGGGACTGCGAGCGCAAGTACAGCGTTTTTGACCGCGAGTTGTTGGCGCTATTCTTAGCTACACGGCATTTTCGTTTTTTGCTGGAGGGTCGTTCATTTACGGCTTATGTGGACCACAAACCACTCACGTTTGCAATGTCTAAAGTTTCGGAGCCCTGGTCAGCACGTCAGCAACGGCACTTGGCGGCCATTTCAGAGTTTACAACGGACGTCCGCCATGTGGCTGGAAAATCCAACTCAGTGGCAGACTGTCTGTCACGGGTGCTCGTTTGTCCTGTGCTCCTCGGGGTAGATTTTTCTGCCATGGCCGCTGACCAACCGGGAGACGCTGATATAACTGCCCTTCGTGCCGGCGTTTCAGGGCTTAAGCTAGAGGAGGTCAAATTGGGAGAGGGCGGTCCTTTGATCCTGTGTGACGTTTCCACAGGCCGGACACGCCCAGTGGTTCCATCAGGTTGGCGCCGCCGCATTTTTGACTCTGTTCACTCTCTCTCGCACCCAGGTGTGCGCGCGTCTGTGAAACTAGTCAGCGCACGTTTTGTGTGGCCTGGTTTACGCAGAGAGGTGAGGAGTTGGGCAGCGGCTTGCGTGGCTTGTCAGCGTGCCAAGGTGCACCGGCACACTAAGGCACCACTGGAACCATTTCCCATTCCAGCCAAGCGTTTTGACCACGTGCATGTGGACTTAGTTGGTCCCCTGCCCCCATCACGGGGTTTCACACACCTGCTTACAGTGGTCGACCGCACAACCAGGTGGCCGGAGGTCGTTCCTCTTTCTTCCACAACTACCTCCGACGTGGCTGGTGCGTTCCTCTCCACTTGGGTTGCCCGTTTTGGTGTGCCCTCGGACATCACTTCAGACAGAGGTCCCCAGTTTATTTCAGGGCTCTGGTCCGAGATGGCGCGCTCCTTGGGGGTGCAGGTGCATCGCACTACCGCCTACCACCCTCAGGCTAACGGGTTGGTTGAACGTTTCCATCGGTCTCTTAAGGCGGCGTTACGTGCTGCGCTAACAGACGTTGGCTGGGTGGAGCGTTTGCCGTGGGTGCTGCTTGGGTTGCGATCAGCTCCTAAGGAGGACCTCAACGCTTCATCAGCCGAGTTGGTTTTTGGTCAGCCTTTACGAATCCCAGGGGAGTTTTTGTTAGACGCTGCCGCTCCACGGTTCCCCGAAGCGGTGGACCCCTATTCGCAGAGTAGTCTTTTGGTTCCGGGTCCTGTGCACCATTGTTTCCCGCAGGCGTTTGTGCCCACAGCACTCCAGTCTGCCCGTTTTGTTTTTGTGCGACGTGACGCCCACCGTTCGCCCCTCCAGCCTCCGTATGACGGGCCGTTTCGGGTGCTCGAAATGGGCGCGAAAAGTTTTGTTTTAGACATGGGTGGGTGTAGAGAGCTGGTTAGGACCGCCTGAAGCCAGCCTATGTGTTGGCTGATGAAGAGGCGTTGCCGGCTCAGGTTCCTACACGCGGCCGCCCTCCTGCTCGACCCCATCTTCTGTTTTCTCCCCCCTGTTCCTCCACCTGTGGCACAAAATGTTGTTCCTGCACGGGTGCCAGCTGTTTCTTCGCCCCCGAGTCAACGCAGTCGGTTCGGCAGGTTGATTAGGCCCCCTGTGAGAGACTGATATGTTTTGTATTTGCCCTTCTGGGTGTTCGGGGGGGGGGGGCTGTGTGGTGTGTTGGTGAGGTATATGGCCTCATCTCTCTCTCACCCAGTAGGAGGAGCCAGCGAGGTGCTCCCCAGGTTTTACCAGGTGAAGAAGAAGAAGTGTTCGTGTGTAAGTTCATTCATTCTGTTTCTGGTTTTGACGCTCGAAGGATTAAAGGCAACTGCTTGCAGATCAGTTTGTTTCTCCTTCTTCTCACGTTACAGACGACGGTTTTATGACGTAAACGCAATAGAGAATACGGAGGAGAGACAGAGTCACCGAGTAATGTATGGCTTCACCAGCAACCCAGTAGGAAATTAACTCTTTTTCCCCATTCATTATGGCTCCAAACGTATGTGTTTTTTGATAATTATGTAAGGTACTGTGTTAGGATAGGCTAAGTGCTTGGTAATACAGAACTGTACGTTAGGGCTGGGCCATATCATATCGTTCCCGGTATTACCGGTAAAAAAAGCTTGCCCGGGCAAAAAAGTTATATCATGATATGCTAATTTCATGTCATAATACGTCGGTGCACCCCGCCCCCTTAATACCCGAGCGCTTCAAACGACCAATTTGAACTGCGCACCCCCCCCTCCACCAGTCTACGTGCAATACTAGCTAGCTAAAATGCTAAAAACAAACAACGCGCTCTCCCCCCTGCTCTAAACTGCTCAAGTACAGACAGCTCAAATGTCTCCCCCGTCCCGCTCTGAGCTGCGTCTCTCCCTCGCTCTTAAACGGTCAGTACAAACACGCGGCTCAGTTGTCTCAGCTGCCACGAGCGAATTAAACTCGGGTCCAGTTTGGCTGCGGAGGTTCTGTAGATTTCCTGGTGGGCTTATGTGTGGGCTGTAGGACCAGCGCTCCCTGTTTTTATTTTTTAGAACATTTTATTAACATATAAACACAGAACACCACTGCGGCTGCAGCTGCCAGCTCACGTCTTTTTTCCCCACCCGACCTGTCAATCAATTCAGTAGGCGTGTCAGCAAATTTATGCTCAACAGATTTTAAGATTCATTTTATTTAGTTGTTTTAGGAAACTACACGTGCGCTTTAGTTTTTGTGGTGGATTTTGTTGATCTGTATTTGTGCAGACTTTTTCAATCTACATAACAGATCTTTTTTTTATATAGTTGGCGACTGAATACTTTACTAAATAAAGTAATTTCAGTAAAATTACCCCTTGTTGTTTTTTAAAAATGTATATAATAAGCAACATGTTAAGTTAATATTGTCAAATAAATAAATTTGATTTGTTGTTTTTTTAGGTTGGTTTTTTTTTGGGTTATATCACGAAATTTATCGTTATCGTGATAATGCTCTGAAATATCACAATATAATTTTTGAGCCATATCGCTCACTCCTACTGTACGTATATGGTGTAGTTTGTACGTACGTTCCGACTTATGTCGAAATTCGGTTTACGACGCAGCGTCGGAACGGATCTCTGTTGTAAGTCGAGGACTACCTGTATTTGAAGTTAACGCTATAGGTCTGTAACTTTTGGGACTCGTTTTTTTCTTTCCCTGGCTTAAAAATTGTTAATATTACTGCTTCCTTCCATACCACGGGTAAATATTCCGCTTTCGATATCTTATTCCTCGAACCTGTGCCCCAGGACCAGAACCGAACTGAGTTGGCTATGGGGGACTTCGTCTACATTAAAGCCGGTCTCAGCCTCTGAGCGATCCGTTACCTTAATACAAAGGATTGTTCACCTCCGTGGGAACCGCTGTACGCACCTAGGTGACGCGCAGCTACTTTGAAGTGCCGCCAAAACCGGATCGGTGGAGAACCGGGTCAGTGACGACTTCAGACTCTCCGGTCAGCCTCTCTGTTTTTTAACCGGAGGTGGCCTCTTGGGCTGTGGAGGATCAGACGAGCTGGGTGACGTGAAGCGCGGAGGAGCAGACGAGCAGGGTGACGTGAAGTGCGGACGAGCTACGTTGTTTGGTTCTAGTTGAGGAGTCCGGCCGGAGTTTTCATCGGATTTCATCTGCCCTGGATAATAATTATTTTATTCCGGATCACGCTGTTGCTCCTTGCTGACCTGAAACAGGCTAGGACCATGCCTTTAATTTCAGGAGGATTTTCTGGTAGCTCACTCTGCTATTTGCTGCAAATCATCTGTTTCTATCAGTTGTTTCTGGACCCAGCTTCTGTTTCCCTTGGCCGTATCAATTCATTTTCTCAGGGGGGCCGGAGCCCCCCTCAACCCAACTCAAACTGCAGTTGTGCCATCTCATCGGGTTTGTTTGCTTCTGTTTTCCATGGCCGCATCCATCTATCTTCACAGGGGGCTCCCCTCAGCCCAACTCAAACTGCAGTTGGGCCTCCACATCGGATTTGTTTGCCCATTTAATTTGTGACCCTTTATGGTCTGAGACTTTTCTGCACCATTCATATTATTGTCATTATTTTCAGATCTCAAGAATATCTGGAATCACTGAATCTTGTTAACACATCTGGGTCTGCATATCACTGCAACTTTCACTGTTTTGGGGTTCTGAATGATCGTGTCTTCATTAATGTTTCTTATGGTTCAATTATGGGGGCCAATTGTCACACTGTTAACTCCTGGAATTACACATCAGTGACAAAAAACTCAAGAAAATGTCTGATAATAATGTTGTTATTGATCTCAGGGATTCAGCCCAACCCAGCACCCCCCACTAACTATAGTACACCAGATGACTTTAAAAGCAAGTTAGGTCTTCATTTCCTGCATGTAAACACTTGTAGCCTTCTAAAAAAAACTACCGGTAGATACCTTGAAAATTCTGATCAGTTCTTCAGCGGCAGATATAATCGTCATCTCTGAAACTTGGCTCAACAAATCTGTTTTGAATAATGATCTGGTAATCAATGGATTTAAGATCTATCGCTGTGACCATAAAAAAAAGGGGCGGTGGGGGTGGAGTCGCTATCTACACCAGAGATTCTTTGGCTGCCAGTATTGCATCTGTAAAAACAATCCCAAACCAGCTTGAGGCCTTAGCTGTGAACATCACTTTGAAAGGAGGCCAGATCTTATCTGTAGTGGGTTGTTATCGTCCCCCCTCAGCAGCACCTGAAGCTCTGTCCTCCCTAACAGAATTCCTGGGAAATTTAAAATTTAATGAGATTTTTGTGGCAGGAGATTTTAACATTGACTGGGATAAGTCGATCCCCCTCTGTGATAAATTCAAGGAATGTTGCCTATCTCTCAATCTAGCACAACTTATTAACTCTCCCACTAGACCAAACAAAAATTGTCATGAAAAATCTTCCATCCCAGAACTGTTTCTAACAAATACACCTCACAAATTTCCTGGTACAGGTGTATTTGCTGACATTTTGAGTGATCATTGTGTGATAACAGCTCTTAAAACTATTAACCTTCCACCTTCTAAGCCCAGAATAATTCAAAAAAGGGATTTGAAAAGTTTTTGTGAACAGTTATTCTAGTGCTGGACGATAATTCAATAACGATAAATATCGCAATATACTTTTTTTCGATAAAGATGATATGAAGTTTAAGCATATTTTCGATATTTCGATAGGATTTTACAACGTTTCACTGACGTTTTTCTGTTTCTGTTCGGGTTGAAGCGGCTGCTTCAACAACCCGCCCGGACAGAAAAAGCTGTGACACAAAACGTGCGTGGTGACGTCGTTGTTACGCAGCGCTCACTCCAGCAGCAGGCGTTAGCGGTAGCAGGCTAAAAGCTAAGCTAGTCTCCAAAGCGCGTTAAGTTTTCGCTTCAAAACGAGTCAAACGAGTGCTCATGACCGTCAGAATGTGACTGAACAAAGTTTCACAAGCGAAGAGAAAGAGACGACATCACTGATGAGAGGAAAGACTAATTCGTAGGTGTGGACGTAGTTCGGTTTTGTTAAACTGCAGGTCTCATCTGCAGCGAGTCCTCGGTTTGTTTATTTTTCAAAACGTTATGGACTCGTTCTAACTAGCGGTGGGAACATCTAACTTGTTTAATCTGAAGAGTTTCCATTTGATATAATATGATGAGAGTCAGAAGATGAAGAACAATAAAGTTTGAACCAACGTGTCCCTGAAACTACAACGTAAACAAACAGCCCCAGCGCTGCACGTTTTTTTATTCAAAATAAAACAAATTCATCAGAAGAAAGAAAAAAACACTGAATGAAAATGTGCAGAAAGACGAAAATAGTGTTATAACATCTGCCCCTTGTTTAAAAAATACAAAATAACTACAAACAAACAACAACCTTCACCTGCACCACACCTTCCCAACAACTTTGATTTAATCATCTTTTAAAACAAATAGTTTTAGAAATGTTTATGGTGATATCAAGTCAACACAATCCTGTTTCCTGATTTACAACTCAGCTCCTTCAAACTAGTCCTAAATGGAGGTTTTACAAACATTTACATTCCCTTCAAGGTTTAATAACTTTAAACAAATTTTAATTTAATATTTGGGGGGTAATTTTTTAAAAGTTTTATACATGACTTGTAAAATACTATGTTCAACCAAATCATAAAATTTTAATAATTTAAACGGATGAAATATTTGTTGGGTGACCATAGCACTTCCTACTAATAATTCTTATAGCTCTTTTTTATAAAATAAAAACAGGGTTTGTAATAGTTTTACATGCTTTTCCCCAAACTTCAATACAACAGATTAAATATGGAACAATCATTACATTATACAATATATTCAAAACTTTGTCATTCAAAAACTATTTTACTTTATACAGTAATGCAATTGATTTTGTTATTTTTATTCTTAAGTAATTTCCATGAGATGTCAGCTTCTTATAAATAACAACACCCAAAAGTTTTATTTAATTAACTATGAATTTCAATGCTGTAAATTTTAAAGTTCTTGTTTAAAGTTAAAACTATTAATATTGACACAGTTGAGAATTTTATGGCAAGAAAGTTCATGCTCAATAATCCAGGTACCAAATCCAATAATTCTCAGTCGGGTCATCTGGACAGTTTCTTTTTTATAGAAACTGGATGGAGGATGAAGGGTGAAACGTTTCTATAAAAAAGTAACTGTCCAGATGATCCAACTGAATTATTGGGTTGAGAAGTTTATGTTTATTTGATGGTGATTTCCATCTTTTTGGAGGCCAAATACAAGGTGAACATTAATTTATTTGTATAGTATATAGTTTTTTTTAGGCTTTTATATTGTTTATATCGTTATCGAATTATATCGTTATCGACCGAAATTAAGAACTATATCGTGATAAAAATTTTGGCCATATCGTCCAGCCCTAAGTTATTCCTCTGGGATCTATCCCACTTTGATTGGCAACGTATTCTATTAATCAATGACGTGAACACCGCTTGGAACTATTTTCACAATAGTTTCATTTATTTTGTGAACAAACACGCTCCTTTCCGCCAGTTCAGGATAAAGGGACGTGACAGCCCCTGGTTTACTCCTGAACTAACCGACCTCCTGTACAAGAGAGACTATCTTTGGGCCGCAGCGAGAAAATCAGGTTTAGACACTGATTGTTTGAATTTTCGGCAGCTGAGGAATAAATGCACAACTGCCATCAAAGCTGCAAAACGTAACTATTTCTTATCTCAGACCTCCAAAAATCTAAACGACCCAAAAAATTTCTGGAAACTGAAGGATAAATCACCATTATATACATTATTATGATTAAACCTATATTCTCATTCACAACTGTGTTTCATGTAATCACAAAGGTTTATACAATCATGTTTAGATGCTTAATGCACTGTGCACATGTTAATCTTACCGGTGTGCAGTTTTGAGCAGACCTGCAGCTTTGAGCAGCTCTAGGAGGTCAACACATTCCAGAGGGAGGAAGGGCGAACAGACACAGAATTTGACTGATCTAAAGAACAGGTACATCTTTATTATAACACACACATCAGAAATACACTTAGTTTATGCAAGACACTTAGACATGACACAGAATGTTCACAGGAGAAACATAAATGTAAACATAGCAAAGGAAACTAGTTTGAATCTAAACTCCTCTGAAACAAAGAGGCACACACAAATCTAATGCAGGTCACAAGCAGGAGACCTTGGCCCTGCTATAAATCTCAGTTGCTTTGGCAACCATCGTTATCAGTTCGGCTGACCAATGAGACAACAGCAAAAGACCAAAACATTTTATGATATCTCACACCAAGAGGGGTGAGCTGGCATTCCTTGAGAAGACTTCGAGCGACAGGTAAGTTTCAACGAATCTCTGATCGTGTGCACACTGATCTGAAATAATGTCTGCTTATTCTGTTAACCTGTATCTTTTTCAATAAATCATATTTGCTTCAAGAGACGCCTGGCTCATTTGAACACCCAAAACTGAATTCCTTCAGTTCTGGTGACCGCCGACGTGATGAACCAGGTGGCCTGTTGAAATAGACGAGCAGAAGTTCGTGGACTGAGAGTGCGGTGGGCCCAAAAACAACAGAAAGGTAAGTTGCACCGTGAATTACTCAAAACAACAATTTGGCCTAATATCCAAATTTACTGCACTAAGGTACACGAGAGTCTCTCGAGATAAAGGACTCTTGTTAAGTTAAAATAAATAATTTGGTTGGTTAAAAGTAGTTCACAGATGCTGGTTTCAGTTTAAGCAGACAAGGGGTCGGTTCTGTTCGGTTCGGGACCAGTGGGCTACGGCCCCTCCCCGCCCGAGAGCGGCCGAGGAGCGTGTGGGGCGCGCACACGTCTGATTAAATTAATCACGAGGTGATCGAACGTTGAGGTTCTAATTACTTACTTTTGGGGAATAAACGTTTTCTGTTCAGGCCGTGAGTAGCCATTTGTGGCCGCTTGTTTCACGAGGGGCGGATCCGTTCGTCGCGTGAGTAGCGGGAGTCACGAAGACTTGTTTCACTGTCTTGTTTAGAAAAGCGTTTCCGGTACGTTTGATCCTTTGAGTAGCTGGTGAGGTCGTTCAACTTGTTTCACGGCCGATCGTGAGTAGTTGGACAGCCGCAGCTTGTTTTGGAGGTCGTACGTAACCGATGCCTGGCGTCGTGGAGGGGTCGCCGGAAGTCACGCGTGAGGTGAAAACTACATCTCCCAGAGTGCCTTGCGCTAGACTTGCAAACTAGCACAGTGGAATCGCACTGGGGGAGGTGACCGCAGAGGTCTGTAGAGAAAAAAAAGAGAAAAACAACCCCAGAGAGGGTGCATGATTTGGTCTTGTGTTTAATTAGTTTTAAAATACTTTGCGTCGCATTTCTTTAAGTTTTTTAATGTGAATCGTCATTTTAGGGAAAAGAGATCTCAATTAGTTTCAAATTAGGAATTTTTAATTGTCTGATAAATGTTTGTGTGGACTCAGATCTGTGTGTTTAAGGTATTCTTCATGTGACTGGTGTGTGGTGCTGCCATGAGCATCCAACAGAGGGAGCTGTTGTTTAACACAGAAATAAAAGCCTGAACACAGAGGGAGCTCCTCAGACTTTTTTCAGACTTTTTTTACTGTGTTACACAAAAGAACTCAGTGGATGGGAGAAACAATTGTGAAATAAAGCTTTTTGAGTGAATGTTGTGAGAAGGCGATCATGGCACACATAAAGGAAAAACAGACCTGTCAAAAAGAATCTGTACAGGAACAATTGATCAGGGTTCAGGCGGTGATAGGCATAATTCATGCAGAAGACCCTGGTAAGTGCAAACAATTAGATGCGTTAATTATACAAATTGTGAGGGCAGCAGAAAATTCAGAAAAATCAACAGAAAACCTAACACAATTAGTTTGGACAAAAGTGAAAGAACAGCAAAAATTGCTTGATGACATAGAAATTAAACAAACAATTTGTACATCATTTTGGGAGCGCACTAAGCTTAATAAAAATCACCAACAACAAAAGCAATTAGTGGATGTGTACAAGCAGTTAGCTCTGTTAGCTCAGAGTGTACAGAAGGTTGGAGAGACAGACAGCAGTGCAGAAATAGAAGAAAAAACAACACCGCCTCCATATGCTGTCAAGGCCACCGCTCCTCCTGCTCCATCAGCGGGACAGTATCCTCTGTTTCCAAGAAGGAGAGGTCAGAGGAGGTTTGAAGAAGATGACACCGAGGATAAGGAGCAGGTCCGTGTTGGGACCGCGATGGAGGACAGAATGAGGGGTCAGAGAGCACAACATTTCCGTAGTGAAGTTGAGCGGGAATTCAGTTATGCTGATGAGAGAAGAGATAGGGAATGGCCAGGTTCAATGTCTCCACGTCCACGTGACTATGACAGAGAGGAAGAGAGTCGAGCTGCGAGACGCTACGAGGAGGAGATGGGCAGGGGGTGCTACGGCCCCCCCAGAGCAGGGAGCAAAGGAGCAAACATGCAGGTGATCCACAGACTGAGAGGAAGAAAAAGTTCTTTTTTAAGGGGTCAGTGTCAGGTACCGTGGCTGAGTCAGAAGACGAGTTGGTGAGAGGGAGGCCACAGGTACGCCCAGACAGTCCAGTATGTGAGCCGCCGAGCAGGGCAGAGGAGGAATGGTACACTAAATCTGAGCTGGGATATTCGAGCGCACAGGCATACCCCTCACCTAGGGACCTCCCACCTAGAGATGAACAAGATGAGACGAGGCAGTTAAGTGAAAGGCTGTATAAGGGAACTCAGCTGCCGTTGATGACCACAAGGGGTCCATTAGGTCAGGTGACCAGGTATAAGCCTTATAACATACGCGATGTGGATGCTCTTATTGATAAACTGCCGGATTTGTCGGAAGGAGCAGCGAGATGGTTGGATAAATTTAATTCTCTTACTGTGGGGGTCAAGTTGTCAGTGGGAGATCTAAATGCCACATTTGCACGTTGCGCTAATCCAAACACGTTCCAAACATACCTGAATTCGCAGATATTGCTCGGAGGATACCGATACAGGATCGCAGAGGTTCCTGACGACACTCCTTTAGAAGACGCGTATATGGATATTGGTCCAATTATAAAAGCGCTGTACCCTCTGCCAGTGGGGGAACAAGTCCCTGAGTTTCGTGGGACCGGACAATCGATCCGTATACATTCATTCAGCAATGTAAAGAGACTTGGGAGAAGGTCACAGGTGAGCGGGCACGATGCCTTCAGCAACGGGCATATTTCAGAAAAGCGGTTCTCGACGGGCTCCCGGCTGATGTGGTCGATGAGATGGAGAAAAATCCTGACATGATCACGGCCTCACCAGACCGGTGGGAGAAGCACGTGGTACATCGTTTGAAGTATGTTAAAAAACAGGAGGATAAAGAGGCAGCCGAATTAGAGATTGCGAAGAATCAATTGATTAAACTCCAGCTCTCCTGTGCCAGACAAACACATAATGATGAGAAAAAAGCGAAAGAGAAAAAACAATTAATGGTACAAGAAGTACAAGGTAACTCTAAAGAAATAGGAGGGGCAGTAGACGCCTCTGGGGTGGTTGCTATGCAACAGTGGTCTGAAACTCCTGGCCCGCGAGGCAGAGGTGGACATCCAGCAAGAGGAGCTGGACGAGGCAGGGGAGGAGGTCAGAGAGGGCGAGGGGGAACCTGGAACACAGGGGCTCCACAAGGGGGGCAGCAGATGGGTGCCTGTTACGTTTGCGGAATGCTGGGACATTGGGCGCGCAGCTGCATCCACAAGCAACAAATGTGGGGACAGCAACAGCCGTACCAACAACCCATGGGTCAGCAGCAACCCATGGGTCAGCAACAGTTGTACCAGCAACCCATGGGCCAACAACAGTTGTACCAACAACAACCCATGAGCGCACCGCAACCCTTTCAGCAGATGGGAGGTCAACAGCAGCTACCTCAACAACAACAACTACCTCAACCACAACCACTGCAACAGACTCTACCTCAGCAGCAGGCAGTCCAGCCTTCCCTCACGACAGGGGGACGAGGCTTCCAACAACAATGAGACACCCCACAGAAAATCCTGAGCGTTGGGGGAGGGGCAGACCCAACCATTGAAGTGCAAGTGCGAAATGAGAGCTTGCAATTTCTGGTCGACACAGGAGCGACCTTTTCAACAGTGACTCACACCCCACCTGACTGCGAACTGTCACATAGGTCAGTGGAGGTGATTGGATTTTCTGGGGCCACACAAAGACTGCCTGTAACGAGCCCACTACTCATAAGAGTGGGAACACAGACTCTGAGACATCCATTCGTGGTGGCAAGAAATGCACCCGCCAATCTGCTGGGAAGAGACATGCTGATCCGACTGGGAGCTTCAATCCTATGCTCATCAGATGGACTCATGGTGAGGTTGCCGGACGGCACCTCACTGAAATGTGGCCAGTTCACCACTACCCACTCACAGTGTGTGATACAACCAGTACAAAATGAATACGCTGACATGTACTGGGGGCTACTTGAACCTGAAGTCATGGGCGGAGGAGGCATCTATTCTGCTTATCTTGCGTGGAAACCACAGATACAGGAACTCCAGCCTTACTCGACTCCACCAGACCCTCCACATGTCACCCTCTTTTACGACAGAAGGGGAGATGAGGTGTTTCAGGAACACTTTGCAGAGCAAATAGAGGGTAAAATTTGGCCAATCACAACAGGTAATCTCTATGTGGGAGCAGAGGGAGTAGCTGCAATTGTTAATTTAACCCCTGAACAGCAGGAGTGGTATATGATGGGCACCGAAGCTGTGCCTCATATTTCACTAGGTTTGAATCCAAAATTTCAGGCTAAAGACTTGGGACCAATGGTAAAACGGGCTTCAGAAGCCGCTGACTGGGTAAAAACACCCACACCACTTGTCTGGCATTCAACGAGCTGCGGGTGTTTTGCAATTGAGTCTACTGCACATGATGTAGCTATAATGCAACATGAAGAGCTCCCCATGGAGCACGGTCGTGAACAAACTGACCACCCGCGCGCCGGTCAGCTGATTGATAGCATGCCTGAGGCGTTGTGGTCAAAAGGCCCCACGGATGTGGGACTGATTGCCTGCCCGCCCATAACGTTTCAGGTCCAAACTACTCACCCACTGTGGATTAAACAATATCCTCACAAACAAATTGCAGAGGAGGGTATTGCAGAAACAATCCAAGGATTAAAAGAGAGTGGAGTGCTAGAACCTTCACAGTCTAATTGGAACACACCAATTTTACCTGTGCCAAAAGGGAACACAGGAAAATTCCGCATGGCGCATGATTTGAGGGCGATTAATAAACTTTTAATTACCCAAACTGTCCCTGTTCCAAACCCATACGTGGCGTTAAACAATTTGACACCACAACATGAATGGTTCACCTGCCTGGATTTGGCGAACGCATTTTTCTGTCTGCCACTAGCAGAGGAATGCAGAGACATTTTTTCATTTACTTTTAGGGGCGAACAACTCCGATATAAGAGAGCCCCCCAAGGTTTTGCGCTCACTCCTGGAATCTTTAACCAAGTCTTGAAACAGGTTCTGAGTAAGGTGCCACTCCCACAGGACACAGTCCTCATTCAATATGTTGATGATCTATTGATCGCCAGTCATACTGTTGAGGACTCACTGGCAGCAACCCAATCAGTCCTTGAACACTTACACGCTGCTGGTTTCAAAGTCAGTAGAACTAAATTACAGGCGGTAAGACGACAGGTGTCCTTCCTGGGGAGAGTGATCTCTCAGAAGGGAGCGGGCCTTTCATCTTCACATCGAGACACAATTTTGCATCATCCAAAACCGCAGACAGTAAAAGAGATGCTGTCATTTCTCGGTCTGACAGGATATAGCAGAAATTATATCCCAGATTATGCAGGACAAACACAGATTTTGCGCGCTTTGGTTAAACAAAAAGGCATGAGAAACCCCACTGCACAGCTAGACTGGGATGAGGAAGCTGAGAGGACATTTATCAATGTGAAACAACAGATGAGCAGCGCAGCAGAGTTGGCGTTAGCAGATTATGGGCGTCCCTTCTACCTTGATGTCTCTGAAACAGACGGGGTGATAAACGGCGTCCTGTTTCAGAAACATGCAGGAGGGCGCAAAGTTTTGATGTATGTTTCTTGTTTACTTGACAACATGGAGAAGAGACATCCACCATGCACTCAGCACGCAGCAGGAGTGGCTAAGCTGGTTCAGAAAACTGCACATTTGGTAATGGGTCATTCACTGAATATTTTGACATCACACAGTGTAGTTGCATTTGTGAACTCACAGAACTTCACCATGACACCACTGAGACAGCAGAGAATCAACAAAGTCCTGGAAGCACCTAACTTGTTGTTCACACACGAAGGGATTAACATGGCAGACAGGTTGGGAGTGGCGGGTGAGCCACATGTGTGTGAAAAAAGAGTTGAGGTGGATGACAAAGTCAGGCCAGATTTACAGGCCACACCATTAGAGGGAGGACACGTGGTGTTTTGTGATGGAAGTTGTTTTCGTGGACAGGATGGTCAGCTCAGTGCTGGTTTTGCTGTGGTGCGTCAGACAGAGCAGGGCTATGACACACTAGTGTGTGAAAAGCTGCAGGGGTCATAGTCAGCTCAGAGGGCAGAGGTCAGGGCTCTGATCTCTGCAATACAGTGGGCAGAAGGCGAAAAGATCACCATATACACCGACTCAGCATATGCATGTGGAGCGGTGCATACTGAACTAGCTCAGTGGAGCAGAGGAGGCTTTCTGACAGCAAATGGTAAGCCAATCAAACATGAGGCAGACATGAGGGAGCTTGCCACAGCTTTAATGCTACCAAAGGAAGTAGCAATTGTAAAATGCAAGGGACATGACACAGACACAGAATCCCAGACAGCCAGAGGCAACTGTCAAGCTGATTTGGAAGCAAAAAGAGCATCGGGATACATCAATTGGAGTCAGATGGTGATGGTCACACCAGAAGAAGAGAGGGCCATGAGATGGGATGAGGTCTCTGTAGCTTGCTGTCAACAAGGGGCGGCTCCTGAAGAAAAAACAGTGTGGCTGGACCATGGAGCTAAAGTGAGACCAGATGGATTGTGGATACATCCTGAAGATGGAAGATGGGTTCTTCCTCTGAGCCTGAAGAGGAGAGTTTTGGATGAAGCACATGGACTCGCACATGTCGGGTCCCACCAAATGAGAAAAACATTGTCAGCTGGTGGCACCCACACTTGAATTCGTTGCTTAAAGCATTTGTGAAGGAATGCACCGTGTGCTCCTTACATAACTCGAAACCATCGATGAAACCGCACGAACACGGCAAATTTCCGACCGAGATGACACCCGGTTATGAGATAATTATTGATTACACGGACATGATCGAGCCGGTAAAGGGATTCAGATACTTACTGGTTTGCGTTGATGCGTTCACCGGATGGCCAGAGGCATGGCCAGCGAAAAAAGAAGACGGGAAAACGGTCATAAAATGTTTAATCAATCATTACATTCCAAGTCATGGTTTTCCTTCTAAAATCAGGTCAGATAATGGTACACATTTCAAAAATGCAGATCTGCAGATGGTTGAAAAGGCTTTAGGCCTAAAACACGCATTTGGGTCCGTCTATCACCCCCAGTCGCAGGGGAAGGTCGAACGTTTGAACAGAAATCTGAAAGAAAAATTGGCTAAAATCTGTGCACAGACAAAAATTAATTGGCTTGACGCTCTGCCCATAGCCCTTATGGCGGTCAGAGCCTCGGTGAACAGGGGTACAGGTTTCACTCCTTATGAGTTAACGACGGGGAGGGCATTTCCAGGGCCACAACAAAACGTTGGATGGCCCTCTGAAGAAACTGTGAAAATGTCACATGTGAGTTACATGGAAACACTAACAGGTCTTTTGTCCAGTTTCCATCTACAGATCCCTGACTCCAGTACCCCTCAGGAAGAAAGGCCTGAATGCCCGTTGACACCTTGGGTGCTTCTGAGGGTCACGAAACGGAGGTGGGCGGAGCCACGCTGGACCGGCCCATTCCAGGTGGTTGAGCGCACATCTCACGCAGTACGTCTCCATGATAAAGGCTCGACGTGGTATCATCTGAGCCAGTGCATGCCAGCTGAGGAGCCTCAAAGGTCATCACATCAGGTCGAGGCAGCTCTGTCAGAGCTGCACAGCTGAGAGCCCCGGCTTGCAACTGGAGTGAGCGGTCCACACGAGCGGTGGGCTGTCCTGCATCTTCATCCTTGAGAACGGGTTCGAGGAAGGTGTGGGTTTCATCGTTTCATCGTTTCACTTCCTCTGCCGTGGAAGTCATCTGTTCGTGAGGTGTTCTGGTTCGAGTGGTGTTGCATCCTGCAAACACCTGTCTTCCTGAGGAGCATCTTTGTGCTTGCTTTTGAAAGGGGGCCAGAACGATAGGGAAACAGTTCCCCCTGGCCCCAGGCCTGTCTGCCTTGTTGCTTTGAGAGAGAAGAGCCAGTTGCATGATTGCAGCTTAACAAGGCAGGCCACATCAAGAGGAGCCTAAAAGAGGAGGTCAACCATTCTCTTTGGGTCAGGGGCAGTTTTTGCTTGACCAGTGGAACGGGGAAATTTGAACAAAGTACCAACTGGGTTATAATCTTCAGCAATCTGCAGCCCAAGAAAAGGGTGGTGGCCTCTGAAGAATGCAGCTTTCAACAAAGATCTGAGCACAACAGAAAGCAGAGTGTTAAATCGATTCAGAAAGACTGACACAGTGTTTTAAACTTGACAGGGGTTTCTATTTTGCATTATTAAATCAGCAATATTTCATACTTTAAATCTTACATCACATTTTAAAGATCACACACTTAGGATTAGATATTAGATTTCACCTTTAATATTAAATTAGTGTTGCATTTTATTACTATTCCTTATCTTAGAGTTGATTTAGTTGTCAACAATTTGCTGCTACACTTTAACTTTTAACTTTTATCAAACTTACTTCTATCCTAAATTAGAGGTCAACAGAACAACACATAATTTCACTCATTGCCAGGTCTAACTTTCAAGGGTTTAGAGTTACATTTTTCAATTTCAGTGTTAAAATCATAAAATATTATAGGTTTTTGACCAATTCCTTATTTCTGGTTTAAAATTTAATGAGAGAGCGATCTGTGCATTATAAGACTGTATTTTCTTACAGGTGCGGTTCCAGTGATTTCTGTGTAATAAAAAAAAAGAGGGAGCAAAAAGAAGATTTTGTTAAACTGTGCATGTGTTTGGTGTTTGGACTTTCAGCACCGAGTTATCCTGTGTGTTTACCTTTTCAGGTCAGCTCATTTTAACTGAGAAGGGGGTCAATTTCATCTTCTGTTTTTAAATTGTGTTACATTTCAGTGCTCACAGCTTGCTGCTTTAAACTGTGTTTGTGCTCCAGTTTGAGAGGTCCACGGGGAGTTCACCATGGCGGATGGGCATAACAGAATTTTACTGGCAAGAAGTGTGATTATGTTGATCATGATTCTGATCGTTTTACTGCTGGAATCTCTTTGTGTTATACCAGGTCTGCAGAGGTGTCGCGCAGTGGATCATTCAAGGGACAAGAGAGAGGTCCCCAGACTTAGGACATGGTCTCAGATTCAGGATATTGATCAGTTGACTCTGAACTTGTCTCACAGCTTCCAGATGAACAGCTGGTATAAGTATGCTCAGTTTTTAGCCAGGGGGCGCCATAGTTCTGAATGTTATGTATGCACAAAGCTTCCTGTCACTGCATCCCACCTGCCTTTGCGTGTGAAGCCTTTAGAACGCAAGGTGTCTTTCTGTTTTTTGCAGTACAGTTCTAGGGGATTCATCAAACAACCAGCGAAGTGTGAGGCTAGAAGGTACGAGCTGACACAGTCTGACCCGGTGGTGGTGCTGAGCCAGTATGTGGAGTGGACACCTGGTGAACAGTTCCCGATTTGTGTACACCGCGTGCATCACCAAGACTCACATCAGGTGGTGGTTGGCTCACTGCCGACCAAGAGCTGCCAGGCGGTGTACCACCCGGGGAACATTCACGTGGGTGTTCCTGGAGTGAATGGGACGTTTCCTGTGGAGGATTTGGCTTGGTTGTGTGGTCATGCTGTGCTGTTGTCCTTACCTGCGAACTGGACCGGACTGTGCGCACCTGTGGCAGTGACTGATGACTCATTTATGGCCTCCGTCAGTAATGGGTCTCATTATGTTCGTGAGAAGAGAGCAATTGTTCTCAAACCTCATGACTCCATCTGGGGTTCAGATGTGCCACAGGAGTTTAAACATTGGACAACAGGTGAGAAAGTCATACTTTCTCTTTTTCCATGGGCAGGTGTAGGTAAGCTGATGTTGCGTTTGGAGACGTTAGATTACCGCTTTGGGGTGTTTATTAATTCCACAATTAAGGCGTTTGAGGGCATCTCGGCTGAGTTAACTGCCCTCAGAATTATGGTTTTGCAAAACAGATTGGTTTTGGATTTATTGACAACGTCGAGGGGGGTGTGTGAGATAATAGGTAGAAATACCTGTTGTACTTACATTCCTGACGAGACTGGCTCTGACCCGCAGGCCAGAGTGACAGCGGCCCTGACACAGCTGAGAGAGCTTCAGAAGGCGAAAGCAGCGGATGCACCTGCTGGACAGTGGGATGTGCTGTCTTGGTTCACTAGTGGATCATGGACTCAGGTGTTCTTTAAGATTTTGGCTTTTCCGCTAGCTATTCTTGTTCTGTTTTGCATGTTTATGGGGTGTGTGACGCCTTGTGCGCGGGCAATGATCTCCAGGATGGTTGTTACGAGGGAAGTGGATGATCATGGGACAGTGTTTCCCATGATGCAGGTCAGACGCGGTTCAATACCGGATGACAGATATCACATGTATTTGGCTGAGACCAGATACCTGTAGAGGTGTTGAGTGGTTCATGGAGGAGTCCGAGGGGGGACGATGGAGTTAAGTGTGTGTTGGCATTTATCCTTTTATGATTTCATAGATTAGGCTGGTATAGATACTAGCATGTGATTATTACTTTGGTGTTTGGTTAGTGGTTAGTTTTGGAGTCAGATGGGGTTTTGGGTTAGATTTAGTTAATTTTGATAGTTTAATTGCATTACCTTGATTTTAGTTT
>JBBPBX010003000.1:68649-85701 GCA_038048925.1 Garcialebias charrua | reverse complement strand
ATCTCCATCCATCCATCCAGCCATTAACTTTTACCCCCTTCTTCCTTTTTGGGTCGCGGAAAAAATGAGTTTAAAGAATCTTTGAGCAAATAATCGCTGAATGTATGTCCACAACTGATTAAAGTTCAGGGTTTATCCAATTCAAGATGGCCACTGTAGCTAATGCACATTAGCAGACAAAAAACTACTATATCTTAGTCAAAATTAAAGATATTAAGAGGAAATTTTTATGTATTGGTAGTCAGCTTCATCGTCTACAAATAGTCTAAGCGCTAATAAATTTTGTAATGTTGCTGAATATTGTGATCTAACTTTATTTTCAAGGTTTGACCAAAACACCTGTGAGATCATGATGCTCCTAGTCCAATAATCTGGCATAAATCTTGTGGGAAAATCTGCATTTCTTCAAGCAAAGCTGCTCCTTTAATTTAATGCAAGTAACAGTGGTGCCCCTCGCAGGACAACAGGACAGTTTATCTTTTTCCTTTCATTAAAAAAAATATGAAATTTTACAGTGCAATTAATTTTCACACAGTGCTAAACGGCAATATAATGGTTTAATTTGTTATCAAGACTTCACATGTAACAGCGACATTATGCAGACTGCATGGAGTCTGTGCACCAAGCACAGAAAACACATAAAAGCCAGCATTATTCTGAAGTATTATCCTCAGTGAAAGCAAAGCAAAGCCATGAAATGCTCCTTTAACAGCTGAACTGTGGTGCAATCAATTTGCCTCAAGAGATAAGTTAGCTGTGAGACGACATGCAAACCCTGGAGGGGTAAGAAAGAGCATTAAGGACTACATAACCTGACTTCTGGATCTGTGGAGAACCACATCTGCTGCAGATTGACCCTAAACAGGGTCAATTACAGAGTTTTGTACAGCTGCTTATAAAATTTGAGGTTGGATTTTATTCTTGGTGCATTTTCTTTAATTTTTTATAAGACGTGTGAAAGAAATCCCCACTAAATAAAATAATGGTGTCAGTTTTTAACAAGCTGGATGATGTAGAAATGTTTTCATTTATAAATATGTTTATGTGTTATCCTAAATTAATGACTTGACTTGTTCCATTGGAGGACAAAAAAGATTGTTTGACTGAACCTCACGATTTAGAGTCGTCCTGTCATAATATTTACTGTGAACCTAAAAATCTTGCAGACTCCCTTTATTCTGTATCAGCTCGTACCACAGGAACAGTGATGACGAAGAACACTGACACATCTGAAATGTTCAGCGCAGGAGTTTTTGTAGTAAGTTTAATTCAAAGTTTTTAAAAAAACTGCAGAATTAAAAAAACAAGACAACGTTATACACCTGCCCACAACTATACAACAGTCTATAGCAAAGACCACATATATTTGACCTTGATTATTTGTGACCATAGGTATGGACGAGACAAATGAAAGTTAATGAATGGACAGAGACTTGCCTTTGATGGTTATAAAATAATGGGCCAATGTTTATGTTTATGTTTGTTTATGTTTATTAAATTTGTTCATTTTTTTTACAAAAGAAACAATACAAGACAATCCCATAAATGATAATGTACAAAATATAAAAAAATGAAAGGTAGCAGAAAGAAGAATAAATCTTATTATATCTGCCCCTTTTTTCCAACAATCAGATTAAACAATAATAATCTTCAACCAACAGTACAAAATGACTAACTCTTTCTAATTTTCTAACTAATACAATACACATTACGCTATTTCATATATATTTTTTTAACACATTTGTTTTGATCATTTTCTTAAATGTAAACATTGACTTGGCATTTTTAACTACATTCTCCAAGCCATTCCATAATCTAATTCCCTGGATTGAGGTAGAACGTCCCTTCAAACTAGTTCTGAATTGTGGTTTTACAAACAACTCTGTCCCCTTAAGATTATAACAACTTTGTCTTTTAACAAAATGCATTTGGATATTTAAAGGTAATGCATTATTTTGAGCCCTATACATAACTGATAAAATATTATAGTCTACCAAATCATGGAACTTCAATAACTTCAGTTGATAAAATAATGTACTTGATGGATGACGGTAATGTTTTCTAGTGATAATTCTTACAGCTCTTTTCTGTAATACAAAAATAGGCTTTGTGATTGTTTTACACGCATTCCCCCAAACATCAATACAATAGATTAAGTGTGGAACAATGATTGTGTTATACAACAAATACAGAGCTTTATCATTCAATAGGTCTCTGACTTTGTACAGTACTGCAATCGATTTAGCTATTTTTATTCTTACAGAATTTATGTGTTGTTTCCATGTCAGTTTGTCATCAATGATAACACCCAAAAACTTCACCTCACTCACTCTACAAATCTCAACACCCTCAATTTTGAGTGGAACATCAACAGTTTTCTTTTTATTACTGAATATCATGTAATTAGTTTTTTCTAGATTTAATGATAATTTATTTATTTTAAACCAAGTTTGTATCTTGACAAATTCTGTCTTTATCAATTCCAACATTTGTTCTATATCTTCACCTAAACAAATGTCCTTTTTAAACAAATGCATATACAGTATAAATGTGAATTTAAAGTGACAGTATTTAATATTACTCACCATTGGGACAGTACAGGATAAATAGTTGATGAAAAAATACTTTGGACAGGCGCCACCATTTTGTAGTTTTCAATAAGCTTATACTGTAAGGCATGTCAAAAGAACTACACTACCCAGAAGCCAACAGTGCTTCCAGCTGCTGCTTTCTGCCAAAATGGAGGGAAAGTTTTGCAACACAACGTCAGAAGTAACGATCTATCTATTAAGCTCACAGAACTGGCAGGAAAGTCGCAAACCAGGATAATTCCTGGTTTGCTTTAGTTCAATTATCTGCGTGCACATCAACCTGGACGGGGAAGTGGACTTTGTCACTACTCTGCAGAATAGGGCTGCCGAACTGGAACCGAGCTGGACCGGAACAGAGCTGCTGGTCTACAGAGCTGGTGAGTAAAATTTTGCAGTACTGTACAGTACATAAGCATATGTTGTTAAAATTACGTAGGTTTAAGAGTTTAGAACATTGCAAGAGTGTGGGAAGGGTTTATAAAGTATATAAATATATTAAAATAAATAAATGGACTACCCTGATGCATGCTCAATAATCCAGGTAGAAAAATCTAAAAAAGCTAAGTCTGGTCCTCTGAACCCAGCACCTCAGACTGAGGAAGTCTTTCGGACGAAAGACGAAACGTTTCTACAATTTTTTTGATTTGTTTTGTTTTGTTTTTTGAATGTCCAGAGGACCAGACTTAGCTTTTAAAATAAATGGACTGTACTTATATAGTGCCTTTCTATCTGATTAAGATATTCAAAGCGCCTTAAACTACAATCTGTGTTCTCATTTACTAGGGGTGTAACGATACACAAAACTCACGAGACGAGACGAGAAAATCACAGATCTCGCGAGAACGAGACGAGATTTTAACATTAGTTCAAGAAAACTTCAAAGATCGGTTTTATGCCGCAAAAAGGCTTTTATTCTGTTTTAACATGTATTACAAACCCAACTGATGTCTTCATTTTACTGATTGAATCTCCTTAGACCTTAGAACGTTCAACTTTGTTTAAAAAAATAGATATTCACGCAGGACTTTCCAAAACTGACTCTGCAGCCGTCACTCACCAGTGTTGCCAGATTGGGCGGTTCACCGCGATTTTCCTTCTGACTTTTGCGGGTAGAGATTGCTTTGGGTGGGTGGGACTCTATCTGGCAACACCGGTCACACCGGTGTTTACACGCGTGTCTTTACATTCGGGGCAGCGTCGGCAGCGCCGGGACCCTCCATCAATGTAGAGGCGTCTGCGGCACCCTCCATCAGTAGTTGGGGCGTCTTCTATAGCAACTTCATCCGGCGAAGCCATGCTGTCCGTGACGCTGACTTGCTAGGGGCTCTGCTAGCATTAGCATTAGCATCTCGCGAGACAACGTTACCTCTCAACGAGAGATATCGCGGGAGTTTAATATTGCGAGATCTCGTACAACGAGATCTCGTTACACCCCTATCATTTACCCATTCATACAGCACTCTACTAGATCTCTACAAAGTTAATAGAACAAATCATTCTAAAGAGACTAATCAGTGTTTTATCACATTTACACATCGATGGGACACACATCGGAGGCAACGAGGGGTTCAGTGTCCCGCCCAGGAACACTTCGGCACGTGACTTCTGGTGGATTCAAACCCCCAACCCCTGCACCGGAGAACAACCGCTCCAACCACTCAGCCACAGCCGCCCAAATATAGCGTTCCTACTTAGTGGTTTTTCACCTATCGCGGGGGTGTGTCGAACGTAACCCCGTGATAATCGAGGGACTACTGTATAACATTTTACCTTGATTTGTGACCTTGACCTTGGAGCTGGAGTGATGAAAAGTGTACAGGACAGATGCATTTGTGTATGAAGTTTCATGAAATGATCTTGAGCAAATCAGAAGTTGTGGACGAGACTAGAGAAAGTTTATGAACAGACAGAGACTCGCCTTCGGTGGTTATTTAAAAATGGGTCACTTTGCTTTTTACAAAACATATACAGTACATGGTAAATTGTAAATATTTATGTAGCGCTTTCCAGCCCCCTATGAGGGGCCCCAAAGCGCTTTACAATACCCACCCATTCATATACACATTCATACACCGGTAGCGGCAGACTGCCATGCAAGGCGCTGCCTGTCCTACCGGGAGCAACTCGGGGTTAAGTGTCTTGCCCAGGGACAAAATGACACATGGTGTGGGGAACCGGGATTCAAACCTCCAACCTTCCGATCGGGGGACGACTGCCATTACCACTACGCCACGGCCGCCCATGTTTAAATGGGGTTTAAATGTGAATTTAAAGTTATTAGTTTGGATCAGTTCGTCTACTTAACAGAACGGGAGCCAACTATGGACTGAAAATACCACTGATCTGTACTCAACAAGAATCGTTTGAATCGTGGTGCAGTTTGTTTTATTTTCTGTTGCCCTAATTGATCCATTTATTTTCTTCCACTTATACATGGTGTGTTTGCAAAGATATTTTTAGGAGCAAAACCCAACTTTGTGAAGATGGTCCCGAAACCATGCAATGATGTTCATAACATAATCAAACCAGATTTCTACAGACGCTTCAAATCGTTTAATAATGACCAGTAGATGACAGGATGTTCAGTCTTACTAATTTTCTGTTAAGGAAAATTGTTCTGAAAAAGTTTTGTTATTTTAGACAAGTAAACCTCTGCCCATCTTCACTTCTGAGATATTCAGCTTCTCCAAAATGTTGTTTTATGACCTTTCCTGCTGCTGTTACCATAAATTTTAAAATAATTTTTAGAAAAATATTAAAAACCTTGTAAGTTTCAACATTTTAAATTGTTACCATTCAGAATAAAACATGGGTTTATAGGATTTTTATTATTAATTTTTTTACATTTTGCACAATGTTTCAACTTTGTTGTGTTTGTGTCTTCATATATTTTTCTGCGTTGATCACTGACTTTTATTTAATTTATTTAGATTCATGGACAAGTCGTACTTCTCGTGATGTTCTAAAGTATACAGGTATGTGTCAAACTAAAGGCCCGGGGGTCAGATGTGGTCCTCGTTGACATCTTATCTGGCACCCAAGATGTTATTTTAAATGTAAAATATTTTAATCACTTTAATTTTGTTCAGTAATCTCTTATTATAATGTCAAAAGTGCAACAGAGAACGTCAAATGAGACCAATCAAACTGTTGTTGAGGAACTTGCAACCAAGAAAAGATGTATTGTTGGGTATCTAACTTGAGCTAATGCCATTTCTAAAACCAGCCCAGTTTGAAAAAGGTTTTAATTTTGGCCCCCTTTTGTAAGTGGGTTTGACACCCCTGTTCTAAAGTAATACTTTTGAGCAAATATTTGCCGCATTAAGCCCTGTAATCTGCAGCAAAGGTGAATTAAGTCACTGGACTTTCTTCTTTCAAGTCAACTTTAGATCCATTATAAGCTGATCGTTCTTCCACTTTGTTTCGTTAATTCTATTGTGAGTCACTTCTGATGCTGTTAATTTCTCAGGTTTTGCTCTTTGTCTCCTAAACTGGGGAACTGGTTTAGTTTAGGCATTGAAAACCTGCTAAGTGCAGCTCAACACATGAGGCAAACGGCTCCAGTGTGCATCACGAAGCCTGCTCCTGACAGACACGGCAGCACAAACGGAGGTTTAACAAGAAGGTTGGTTGATAAAAACACTTACAGCTGTCCCAGCTTTGACAGGGTGGGTAAAACACAGTGAGCACAGATCACTCCTCGTGTCCACACAAACACGTGTATTCACTGATGTCTCTTTTCGTTTAGACTGTCACACTCACACACCCCCAAGGGATCTCACTTCCTCTGTCAGCCTGTTAAATTACAGCTCTCTGTCTCCTTGTCTGTCTCTGTTTTCCCTTCTTGTCTCTCTCACCTCTGTCTGATAGACACACAGAGACACATTTGGTCTGTTGTCACTCTTTGGTTGTCAGCCGAACTCCCAACATACTAAAACCTGAGTCTGAAGAGACGAGAAAAGCCTATTTACAGCCTAATGTCTGAATGAGATTGCTCATTCACGGCATATGGCACATTATACACGGTCAACCAGTTATTAGACAGCAATACAGCAATCTATAGCAATGAAAACCTTGTACGTACTGTATAACATTTGACCTTGAAGCAGGGGTAATGAAAAGTACATGTAATACTCAGTGTAATGATGTTTATCGTTTCATTAAATTATCTTGAGCAGATAAGTTATGATCTGAAAAAGCAAATACCTTGCTTGCACTTTGGCCTTGATTTATGACCTTGTCCTTGAAGCAGGGGTGATTAAAAGTGTATGTAACACTCCATCTAGTGATGGTGCATATGTGTTTGAGTTTTTATTGCATTATCTTGAGCAGAGCAGAAGTTATATTCCTGACAAGAGAAAGTTTACAATGGAGACTATACCATAATGAGTCCTGCCATCGACGGGCATATAGAAAGAGCACGAGTTGTTGTGCAATTGTCCTGATTCGCCCTCTGAGTGAAGACAAATGTCTTATGAATCTCACAGCTAAGCTCAACATTTCATTGTGAGTGATAAGTCCAGATCTGTCCAACTGTCCACAATTAAGCCAGTTAAAATAAAAACTTTTGATGTAAAATGTGATGTAGCCCAGAGAAGATCCTGTGGGATCAATAAAGTTCTATCTTATCTTGTATGGGTCTACAGTAGTTCTTCACTTATCGTGGGGGTGTTTGGAAAATAACCCAGCGATAAGTGAAAGTCCGCAAAGTAGGGACGATATATTTAAATTTTTGTATATGTATATATTCCCACACTCTTGAAATGTTCTTAATGTTCTAAACTCTCTAACGCTCTAAAAGAGCACAGCGAAAGCGAGCAGGCAGACTGATGCTATGGCTACTGAGCCAATCCCAGGGGCGGTGGCCTGGCCCACTCAGTGATGGCCAAAGCTCCCACAGCAGCGATAGGGAAAGACAGACTCCAACCCCCCCCCCTTCTTTCTCTTTCTGAGGCTGTCTGTCACAGCAGAACAGAGACGCAACAGGTTGTGCGCCCACCTGTTGTGTGTTTCTGCTCTGCTGTGACAGACAGCCTCAGAAAGAGAAAGGAGGGGGCCCATTGGTGATCACTGAGTGGGCCAGGCCTCCAGGATATGTCCTGGTGCTCCAGGTGCCCCTCAGCACTATGCTCGGGTTGGTCGCCTTCCATCAATCAGCCAATAGTGTGTCATGTACAATCTTGCGTTGAAAACCCGTACATTTCCTGAACCGGAAAATGTCCCAGCTCGGTTTGGGTTGGGTCGGTTCGTGTTAAGGCTCAGTTTGGGTCATGCTTGATTATTTAAAATAAACAATCCATGCCTCTCACTTTAGTATCGCCTCACTGATGCTCCCACAGCAGCGATGGGGAAAGACAGACCCCACCCCTTTTTTCTCTTTCTGAGCCTGACAGCCTCAGAAAGAAAAAGGAGGAGGCCCTTCAGCAATGAGCAAGTGGCCAGGCCACCAGGAAACAATGTGTACAATCTTACGCTGAAAACTTGCGAAAGAGTGAGTCCGTGAAAGTCGAACTGCGACTGTACTGCTTTAGGTGCTCTGATGGTAAAATCATTGAGTACATATTCACAAGATGACAATTAACCACATCAGAGATAACCCAAGTAGAAAGTGAGGTGAATGGCTCATATTTGGTCGCTGACATCCGTCTTAATTCTTTGTAAAGCACGCTGGTGTTCAAAACCTGTTTTAGTCCGAGTTCATGCCTTTATTTTAAGAATAATTTTCCCACCTGCTCTACTTTCAGCGTGTTTGCTGCAAATGTTTGGATGCTGATATGACGCTGTGGGCCAAACAAATCAACTGTGCCCTCTGGCTTCCTCCTGACATTAATAGCACTGATGTCAGTTTCACGGCTGTTTATTGTTGACTGACTTATCCAGGTCACAAGAGAGGTTCAATTTGATGTTTTAAACATGAAACTACAGTAGTCCTCTAAAGGATGTGATTCACATTTGTGGTATAAGGTGGGTAAGCTGGAGAACAATACTGACCACAGCTGCACAGAAAGAGAATATCCATCCATCCATCCATCCATTTTCTTCCGCTTATCCGGGGTCGGGTCGCGGGGGTAGCAGCCTAAGTAGGGAGGCCCAGACTTCCCTCTCCCCAGCCACTTGGAGCAGCTCCTCTGGGGGAATCCCAAGGCGTTCCCAGGCCAGCCGAGAAACATAGTCCCTCCAGCGTATCCTGGGTCTTCCTCTGGGTCTCCTCCCGGTGGGACATGCCCGGAACACCTCACCAGGGAGGCGTCCAGGAGGCATCCTAACCAGATGCCCGAGCCACCTCAACTGGCTCCTCTCGATGTGGAGAAGCAGCGGCTCTACTCCGAGTCCCTCCCGGATGACTGAGCTTCTCACCCTATCTCTAAGGGAGAGTCCAGCCACCCTGCGGAGAAAACTCATTTCAGCCGCTTGTATCCGAGATCTTGTTCTTTCGGTCATAACCCAAAGCTCATGACCATAGATGAGGGTGGGAACGTAGATCGATCGGTAAATTGAGAGCTTTGCCTTTTGACTCAGCTCTCTCTTCACCACGACAGACCGGCCGACAGACGACAGACGACAGACAGCCCGGTACAGCGCCCGCTTCACTGCGGACGCTGCACCTATCCGCCTATCGATCTCACGCTCAGAAAGAGAATACTGTACAGTAAAATGACAAAACCTTTGGAGAACTTGGTGACATGGTCATTTTTGTATTCTTGTATTGAATTTTACGTACGGTAGTTGGTTAAGATTTTTAACATTTCTCTGACCAGACAGAATGAGCTTGCAGGATGAGTTTGACCCGGTTTGGTCAGCGGACACTGATCTACAGGTTATGCTGGTATAACAGCATAAAGGTCACATGACCCCAGCTTTGTCCAGTAAAATACTAATTTATTGTTATATTTATAAACAACCATTAGGGAATAAAATGAACAGCAGCAAGAAAATGAGCTTTGAAATCCCCAACGTTGGATTTGTTTTCAATGTGACAAAGAAAGCAGAAAGCACTTATTGCTACTTGTCCCAACTTTTTTGGGATTTGTTGACACTGTGAAATTTTGAATCAACATATTTTCTCTTTAAAATGTTACATTTACTCATATTAAACTTTTGATCTGTCATCTATGTTCTACAGTATTACGAATAAAATATTGACTTTTGCCATCTCCACATCATTGCATTCATTTTTTTTTTCTTCACAATTTGTTTAGTGTCCCAACTTTTTTGGAATCCGGTTTGTATAAGAAAATTTAATTTTCAATATGTTAAGTATTTGCATTTTTTGCAATAATTTGGACTAAATTGAATTACATGTAATTGGGTATGCTTGTCTTTGTTGTACAGAGCCAAGATGAGTTTGATTGTGAGTTGGTGCTATATAAATAAATTGTATTGAAATAAAAATTTGAAACTGAAATTCAAAGTTGATTTGAAGATACGTATTGATGCATTGTGTAAAATATAAATTAACAATGAAAGCAATGATTTGCAAATGTCACAGGCCCTTGTTTGATTTTGAACATTCAAAGAAAAAGTTTGCACCCTGCTTTTTGCAGGAAATTTTTAATTTAGACTGCAATGCATGTTTGAAAAGTAGGAACAGTGGCAATAAAAGGATGTAAAAGTGGTACCAATTGTTAACAGCTGGAGGAGCATTTTGGGACTAATTGTGTTAATTATTAACAGATCAGTAAAAAGGATTAAGAATTTAAAAAGCATTTCAGAAGTAAAGATGGGAAGAGGTTCATAATTCTGCAAAATAAACAATCTAAAAATAGTGAAATAACTTCTGAAAAATGTTCTAAAACATCTGCTCCCATCAAGCAAAATGTCCAGGACAAAAGATCCAGGACTGTTGAAGAGCTAGAGTCCTCCATTGGACTAGAACGGGACAACTATCCCTCCACAAGCTCCAGCAACTGGTCTCCTCAGGTCCTAGATGTTTAGACTGTTGTTGAGAAAAGACGGATGCCTTAGTGAGAAACACGGACGTGTTGCTGTTATAATATTTAAAACTAGAAAGTTCTTGAATAAACTTTGACAGGGACAGTTACGTTGCGGCCCTTTTAAAATGTTGATGAGACAGTCCTGTGTGTTTGGGTTCACTCTCGGCTACCACCGAACCAAATTTCTTCTCAAAACTGCACAATATCAATGGGTTATACTCATATTTACTTTAAGCTATAGTGGCCATCTTGAAAAAACATTTTTTATTCAGTATGTGATGGGGAACGTTCTCAGCTATAACTACACCAAATGTCATCTCTATGTGCAAAAATAGCTGAGTTAAAGCCATTTAAATGAAGCTTTGGTGGCCATCTTGAATTTTTTTAATTATTATTTATTGGGCATTACTCTTAGCTACTACCACACCAAATTTCAGCTTAATATCTTTAAAAATGGCTGATTTACAATATTTTCCCTTTTTTAGCTCAGGTGGCCATCTTAGATAATGTATTTGATTTGCAACTAGAGTCCGTGAAAAATGACTACCGGTAATAAAATGCAAATTACGTTGCCATGGTAACTCGAAACACCAATAATAGTAGTAGCACACATCGCGGTGCTGAGCCAGTCGTTTTGAAATAACATTTGTGGGGGTACGCTTTGTGGTTTGCAAAGGTGGGCGCCAGACCGCTAGGGAGAGCTAAAGCGCTAATCTGCTTATAGCGGACCTAAACAATTTGTTAGCGTTACAGCGGATTGACTAACTTTTATAATTCATAAGCGGATTTGCGCTATTTTTATTTAAAATGCAGTACCGCTAATAACTAATTATCTATCAGTAAAAACGAAAAAACTTATTTACAAGCTCTTAAATCAACCGGACGACTGTGTAGGGATATAGCAACCTAACAGACCATATCCTGTCAGCGCCGGATGTGGTCCGTGACAAAAAAGCGTCCCCCTCAGTCTCTTGGCTAGAGAGAGCGCTCTCTCTATAGCAGTTAGCAGCCAGTGTGTTACTCTGCAGCCTTATTGCTTGTTTTCGAAGAGTCAGACGAAGAGTTTTTAACATGGAGGGTGAACTTATGGATGTTTCTCAGCGGCCTACGCGACGCGTCAGCGCCTCATTTGCCCTCTTCAAAATGGCGACGGCCACAGAAGCAAAGGACTTTACAACAAAACACGGTAAAAACAATTATTTCTTTGCTGAGAAAAAATATTTTTCTTAGCTGACTTTATAGCACAAGGTGTTTCTGAGCTTAACCGGTTCACGAAATGGTCAAATCTGCTGTACTGTATTTAAAAAAGTAAGAATAATAATAATAATGAATTCAATTTGTAATGCACTTTTCATTAATAAAAATCTCAAAGTGCTACAATGTGTAACAAGGTAAAGATAAAAAATAAAACAAGTGATAAAATCAAATAAAATCAACAATAATATCGACTAAGATCAAAGATAAAATCATGTAGATTTAGGCTTGCTTAAAAAATAAATAAAATAAAACAAGTGATAAAATCAAGTAAAATCAATAAAGATATCAGCTAAGATCAAAGATAAAATCATGTGGAGGCAGAATAGGCTTGCTTAAAAAGAAAAGTCTTAATGCCGCTTTTAAAGTCAACCAGTGACTGTGGAGCTCTCAGGTCATCAGGGAGGGAGTTCCACAGGCGGGGGGCAGCCACACAGAATGCTCGGTCTCCCATGGTCCTCAAAAAAGTAGTTCGCCATTTGCCCTGTTCAAAATGGCGGCCACGACGGCCACAGAAGCGTAGGACTTTACAACAAAACACGGTAAAAAACAATTATTTCTTTGCTGAGAAAAAATATATTTCTTAGCTGACTTTATAGCACAAGGTTTTTCTGAGCTCGACAGTTTCACGAAATGGTCAAATCTGCTGGATTTAAAAAAGTAGTTCGCCATTTGCACGTTAGCGCATTAGCATTAGCGTCCGCTAGCGTTGCTAATACATAAGCGCTTTTGAAATTGCGGACCTAAATAAATTAATAAGTGCTTTAGAAATAGCGGAACTAATTTTTGGATTAGCGCTGCCCAGCACTGGTGGTTTGACCAAATTAAAGTTGATGGAAGAGTAAGATATAAAGTTGAGAAACCCTTGGCATGTGGATAATAATAGGTGGTTGCCTTACTAGGCAGTCCCCAATGACTATATATTTTTTTCTAAAATGCTACAGTTTCTTCCTTTAAACATTTATTATTTTTACTGAATAGGGGATTATGAGATTTGTAAATCATTGCATTCTGTTTTCATTGACTTTATACACGTTCTTTTCGGAATTGAGGTTCAGTAAGTTAAATTGCAAAAGAGCATGTATTTTCATGTTTATGTGTACTAGTTAATTTGTTCTAAAAAAAGAAGAGTTTAGTTAATTCTCAATAATAAAATAATTGAATGCATTTGTTTTATATTTTCTACAAAACCAAGATTTGATCTGCAAGTTACCAATAAAAATGCATTTGTACTGAATCACATCAAAAAAAAATTTAACTACTTCTGTTGTTTCAAAAGGTGGTAATTATTGCCCCAAAAAAGCATATTTGTCAGCTCAAAGAAAAGGACGTAAAAAAATGAAACTTTTACATAAACACAAGGTGGCAAAATGTTTGGATGGAATGATGGCAGACTCCCCTCCTCTCCTGCAGAATCTGCAGCGCAGCCTAATCATTGTCATTACAGCTGTTTGAGAAACTGTTTCCAAACAGGCAATCAAAGCCTGTCTCAATAATTAGCAAAGGGGAAGACGTCTTTGTGAGCAAAACGTCTCCTCTCCCTCCCCCCCATCGCCGCCGATCTGAAAACACAAAATCAGATCTGTCTCTGACGAGAACACACACCGGAAAGAAAAACTACATCCACGTGTGTTTTTGTGCACAATTCTTAGCGAACAGGTTGCGCCTATTGTGCTGCCGAGACAGCTTGACTGAAAACCAACTGACGAGAAACATTTGAAGCAGGAAAAAAAAAGAAACGAGGGGAGGGGGAAGAAGTGTGCATGCACACACACACACACACAAACCTGTCAAGAGCAAAATGCTTCTAATTTTTCTGTCATCTGCCAGCCGTTTAACAAGACAAGAGCGCTCTGCCCCCACACTCCTCCTCGAAGCCACAAGAGACAGAGAGGAACAGGGAAAAAAGACAAGGATGAGGAAAATGAGTATCTGATATGTCTTTTTCCCGTCTGTGAGCGTTCAACTCATTTAACCTTTCTTCTTCTGCAGGTTGTGATCTTCCCCTCTGATTCTCTGCTGTTTCCTACCCCCCTCCCTCTTACCGTACCTACCTCAGACAGTGGAGGAACAAAAGTGTGTGTTTGTAAGTGTCATGGGAGGCAGGGTAATAAGCACTTAGCCAGTGGCCCGGTCTCTCTCAGACCAACCTCCTGCTCGCTGCCTCTGGCTTTCTCCGAGGGAAAACATTGTTTATAGTAAAGCTTCTGTTCACTTTAATATGGTACATTACGCTGATGCTGCTGTCAGCTCACATGAGAGCGCAGACAATGTGTGTGTGTCTCAGCGTGTCTCATTCTGCTAACGCTGGTTTGTGGATACATTTGCACTCAATTATGTCTATGTTTGTAATGTGCATGTGTGTGCTGTCAGTTCTACTCTTTCTGCTCTTCTAACACAACTGAGGATTGGTGGAGACAGGCGGATGGATGAAACATTTTAACTGTGGTGCGTTTAAAAGAACAACAGATGCTTTATTCTGCTAATTAGCACTTAGCACAAAGAACAGCTACGATGCAGTTGTGTGCACTGGCAGCATTGTTATCCAAGCTCAGCTGGGGTTTAAGGAGTCCCACTTGACTTGCCAAGTCTGGTGCTGCTCTCTATGCCTCCTACCCACTGCCCCCTTTGTCGAGCGGCCGAAGCGGCCGGTTTACATTCAAAGTCTATGGAGGAGACGCGTGGAGTCACGGCGAACAAGGAAGCGGCGAGATTCGAGTGATCGAAGCGGCGCGACGGCAGCCTGCACACGCACGCGCGCGTCGCCGTCGAGCCGCCGACGTCCCAAATGTTGATCTCTGGCGGCTCGACGCATCCGGCAAACAGTCGGGAGAGCCTCGCTATCTGATTACACAACCACAACGGGACTTTTTTCGGACTTTTTAAACTCACCGGATCGAGCCTCCAGGAATTGGACCCAAACTCCGGTAAGAAACGTGGCATTTTTACAGTTGCTGCTGACAGGCTGCTGTCCTCTCCAGTGTAGATCACCCCAAACATAAAAAAAAGTTTTAATCTCATCGAAGACCGTCGGAGGTGCAGTTAAAACAACAACTGAACCCGGAAAACAAGCCAGAGACCCCTCCCTCTGCTACCCCCTAGTGTACGTCATCAGACGGTGTTCAGTGGTTCAGTGGGACCGTGACCAGCGGCAAAAAGGGGACGGCAGACGCGTTTCGAGTTGTGCAGATAGGAGGCATTAGGGGTCCAATAGACCTGAGCGTCCTAACTGGACACCACTCTATGCGCGCATTCTGTGCGCATGCGTTCGCTGTTATAGCTCTTTTTTTTTTTATGCTCGCGTTTTTGCTCCAAATCCTTGTTGTACTGTGAGCAGCTCCAGCTGTCCCCTCTGCAGCTGCGCGCAGAGGGGACAAACTGAGGTCGCTGATTGGTCACTTGCTGACACGCCTACTGAAATGATTGACAGCTCGTCAGAAAACTTGAGAACTCATCATGAAAGCAGCCCGCTGCGGTGTTCTGCTGCGGTGTTTCTACTTTATATGTTATAAAAAGTTCTAAGAAATAAAAATAATAACAGGGAGCGCTTTTCCTGCAGCTCACCGCCCACCAGGAAATATATAAAACCTCCCGCAGCCAGGTAGGACCTGAATTCATTCATTTCAGTCATCGAGTGAACGGAGGAAGAAGCGATTACTTGACTTTTGGCAAAAAAACAAAAGAAAAGGCCCGATCAGCGATAAAGAAGAGGAATTTAATTCATTTGTGTAACATACAAAACAGTCCGGCGCCGGGGAAGTTTATGGTCAGACACCGCTCAAGCGTACGCGGTCGTAAAAAAAGAGCTTTGCGCATTTGTGCCCGAGGGGCTACGCGGGGGCTACGCTTTTGCCACAGCATACGTACGTCGTACAGAGGCGTATAGGGAGGACGCTGAGGTCTATTGGAGGCTTTATCCTCAAACCTGGTGGCACAACGTGGAAGCCTTAGCAAAGGTGGAAGAAAAGTTGAAGCCAACAGTAAACAAGGAAAACGCAAACTATGAAAGTTATGTTACAATTATCCCTCTTGTTTTTTCCTGTTTGTTTTATAAAAGTGACCAAAAAAAGGCCAGCATGATAACATTAACACAGTCCACTCTTACACACTGGATAAAGCTAAAACAATTACAATTTTATATGGACAGGCACTTCTACTCATTTATGACGTTGGACAATGATTGTGCTTTAACGATGTGGGTCACAGTCTCCAGCCCTAACATGACACTGAACTAGAGAAAATGCTGTTTCTGTAAAAAATACTGCATTACAGGGAACCCCCGACCTACGAACGAGTTTGGGACCTAAGAACCGTTCGCAGCTCGATCCGTTCGTAGGTAGGGGGTGAAAATTATATTTAAAAAAAAAAATTATTCATTCATTCATTCATTCAACCTTTATTTATCATGCTAACGGAGCGCGCGCACACATTTAAGCATGTAAAGTAGTGTACTGTAATGTTAAACATTGCTATTCACATTTACAGAATAAATAAAAATATATTTTCTTACTTTGAGATGGTCAAAGCCGACATAGGTTGCCATGCGTTGATTGTTTTCGGGCCAAGCAGCGCGGGGGCCGGCAAGCCACCGCAGCTGCTCCAGACCTGTGTTAGCTAGCTGGCTAGCTTCTGCTAGCCAAGCCATGAGCTAGTGTTGGAGCGGCGGCGCGATCAATCTGCAGCTGCTGCTCCAGCCGCTGCTCCAGCCTGAGACGTCCACAGAGCTATTCCAGCTAGTAATTAATCCATATGATGCGATCCTGGTCACCAGTGTTCAAAAGGCCGGCTCCCGTGTTAGCTCCAGTGTTAGCTCTGGAGCTAGCCAGGCCGGAGGTGTAGCCAGGCCGGCCGGAGGTGTTCGCACGGCGGCCTGGCACGATCGGCGATAAATCCGCTGCTGCCTGAGACATCCACAAAGTTCACAGAGACGTTTCCAGCTAGTAATTAATCCATATGAAGCCATCCTGGTCACCAGTCTTCGTCCGGCTCTCGGCAGCTAACCTAAGATGGCGTCCGGTGTTCTACATTAATTTGTGACCGGAGACCCCAGTGACTGAACCTAAAATAGCGTCCGGTGTTCTACATTAATTTGTGACCGTGTAAACTGAAGACCTACTTCCTGTTGCCCAAGATTGCTCAAAAATTGCTCAAAAATGATCAGAAATGATCTTTTTTATCATAATTATTATTTATAAAGCCTTTAAAACAACCAGAGCTGCAACAAAGTGATGTACACATGAAATTAAGAACATTTAAACACAAAAAAAAAAAAA
>JBBPBX010003000.1:0-68644 GCA_038048925.1 Garcialebias charrua | reverse complement strand
TTTTTTTTTTTAACACTAGG
Source organism: Garcialebias charrua (assembly GCA_038048925.1). Taxonomy (NCBI): domain Eukaryota; kingdom Metazoa; phylum Chordata; class Actinopteri; order Cyprinodontiformes; family Rivulidae; genus Garcialebias; species Garcialebias charrua. The sequence goes on along the minus strand of JBBPBX010003000.1, from coordinate 68,624 downwards.
ATGACTGAATTTTCAAGATCCTGAGGACAAACCCCCTCCTTTTCCTGAACAATTATTGGACCATTAACTGCCTTTTGTTATAAATATGTGTGTACTCAACTCAGACACCCCCACCACACCCGACTGCATTCCAATGTTTTCACCAGGTAAGACTCTGCTTGCACTTCCCCCCTTAGTCAGAGCAGTATGAAAGCAGACACAGACAGGAGTGAATCATTATTTTGTACCCTTCTGTGGTATGTGGAACAAACAGAAACATTATGGCCCCCAATAAGACCTACACTGTTTCAGAAGTGTTGGAATTACTGACTGCTGTGGATGACTGCGAGTCCGATGGAGGAGAGGAACTAGCTTTTGACAAAGTAGATGATTCAGACACCGAGTTGAACTTAGAACTTTCTACAGATGAGGATACCAGTGGTGAATCTGATAAAGAGCAGTGCAGCCTTCCCAGAAAAAAAACGTTCAGAAACAAAGAAAAACATATCAGCATCAAGCGTGTAAGCAAAGGATGGGACAGTTTGGGAGACTGTAGGTGCTGGACACCTGCAGCAGCAAGAATTCCATGCAGAGGCTGTATTCCAAGAGAGGGTAGGACCTACAGAACATGCCAAGGTAATATTTCTGTTTGTTAGACATTTTTGTGTTGTGTTTGTATAAATATTTATAATTTTGTAGATTAGCAGTGTGTATATTGCTTTTTTGTTTTCGTTTTCTTAGTAAAAAAGCAAAATTTTTGTCATGTATCAAAACTAAAACAAAGCAAAGTGCAGTAAAACGGAAGTGATACTGTATATAATTAAAATATTTATTTATTTTCTTTCCTGCAGCGTCGGATAACGAGTAGACTTCAGAGCTTTCTGTGTTTGTTCAACATGGAGATGCTTCTGATCATCACAGAGTGCACCAACCATGAAGCCCACAGAACAAATGACACCTGGAGCCTTTTTGTCAGTGAGCTTATGGCTTTCATAGCCGTTCTGTTTCTACGAGCAACTCTCTGCCCAATTGGTGCAATGATCGAATCTTGGTCAGAAAAATATGGTGTGCCTGTAATCAAGGAGACGATGTCCCGTGACTGCTACAAAGAAATCATGAGGTACTTGCGCTTTGACAACAAGGACACCCGTGCGGAACGTGTGAAGACCGACAGATTTGCTGCAGTTTCAGACATTTGGCAACGTTTTGTAAGTAACTATCAGCAGTGCTACGTACCAGGACAGCACATTACTGTTGATGAGCAGCTGTTTCCAACCAAGGTACGCTGCCCTTTTACACAGTACATCGCAACTAAGCCAGATAAATTTGGCATAAAGTTTTGGATTGCTGCAGACTTGGACACAAAGTATATGTGCAACGCCATTCCATATTTAGGAAAGGACCCCAGCCGTCCTAAAGGAGAAAGACTATCTGAGAATGTTGTCATGAAACTCATGGAACCATTTCTGGGCAATGGAAGAACTGTAACCATGGACAACTTCTTCACATCTGTGACACTGGCTAACAGACTGCTAAACCACAACACAACTCTGCTCGGCACAATCAACAAAATTAGACGGGAGATTCCCCTTCCAGCAAAAAATGGCAAGGGCTGGAAAGAATTCTCCACACAAGTGTACAAATCAGGCAGTGCCACACTGACCGCGTATGCTCCTAAGAAAAACAAGTTGGTCTGTGTTCTCAGCACCATGCACCAACAAGTGCTAGTTGGCAATGAACATAAAAAAAACCCAAACACTATAACAGATTACAACTCCATGAAGGTATGTAGATAAGTAATATTGCTGCAATGGTTTTATACAGCTATACTTTACTTGTTATATTGTTGTTCAAAATCTAACATTTAATTTAATTTAATTTTTTGCAGTGTGGCGTTGACATAATGGACCAGATGGCACGTGTATATACGGTGCATGCCGGCACATGCAGGTGGCCCATTGCCGTGTTCTACAACATGCTTGACCTAGCAGCAATAAATGCTTATGTGTTATACAAGGCCTGCATTGGGTCCAAGGAAAGCAGAAGAGACTTCATACATGGCCTTGCACTGGAACTTCGTCAGCGTTTTATGATAGAAAAGGCCATGCTGAAAAAGCCACGTCCCCAGCCTGGTCCTGGAAAGACGACACAGTGTCAGGTTCAGACCCTCTGCAAAAGAAACCGCAGCAAAAAACAGTGTGCAATTTGCAAGAAGTTTACCTGTCGCAAATGTAGAAATGAGGACAACTGGGTGTGTAATAAGTGTTAGATGTGAAGCAGCAACAACTACACACCAACATTTAGATTTTGTTGTAAAAACAAAATGTATATATTGCTTTTGTATGATAATTTGCAAAAGAAACAGCAGCAAAAAACAGTGTGCAATTTGCAAGAAGTTCACCTGTCGCAAATGTAGAAATGAGGACAACTGGGTGTGTAATAAGTGTTAGATGTGAAGCAGCAACAACTACACACCAACATTTAGATTTTGTTGTAAAAACAAAATGTATATACAGTATTGCGTTTGTATGATGATTTGTAAATATTATTTTCAATAAAATGCTGCAAATTCATGTTTATGTATCTTGAACCTAATTCCCTCTGCCATATCTGCTGATTTTGGACTATATGAAGTCAACTGATGGACCGACACAGGTCACACGACATGAGGTCAACTGACGGACCAACATAGGTCACATGACCTGAGGTCAACTGATGGACCGACACAGGTCACATGACCTGAGGTCAACTGATGGACCGACATAGGTCACATGACCTGAGGTCAACTGACGGACCAACACAGGTCACATGACCTGAGGTCAACTGACAAAACGACACAGGTCACACGACATGAAGTCAACAAACGGACCGACACAGGTCACATGACCTGAGGTAAACTGCCGGACCGACACAGGTCACATGACCTGAGGTCAACTGACGGACCGACATAGGTCACAAGACATGAGGTCAACTGACGGGCCGACACAGGTCACATGACCTGAGGTCAACTGATGGACCGACATAGGTCACATGACCTGAGGTCAACTGACGGACCGACACAGGTCACACGACATGAAGTCAACTGACGGACCGACACAGGTCACATGACCTGAGCTCAACTGATGGACCGACATAGGTCACATGACCTGAGGTCAACTGACGGACCGACATAGGTCACATGACCTGAGGTCAAGTGACGGACCAACACAGGTCACATGACCTGAGGTCAACTGACAAAACGACACAGGTCACACGACATGAAGTCAACAAACGGACCGACACAGGTCACATGACCTGAGGTAAACTGCCGGACCGACATAGGTCACAAGACATGAGGTCAACTGACGGGCCGACACAGGTCACATGACCTGAGGTCAACTGATGGACCGACATAGGTCACATGACCTGAGGTCAACTGACGGACCGACACAGGTCACACGACATGAAGTCAACTGACGGACCGACACAGGTCACATGACCTGAGCTCAACTGATGGACCGACATAGGTCACATGACCTGAGGTCAACTGACGGACCGACATAGGTCACATGACCTGAGGTCAAGTGACGGACCAACACAGGTCACATGACCTGAGGTCAACTGACAAAACGACACAGGTCACACGACATGAAGTCAACAAACGGACCGACACAGGTCACATGACCTGAGGTAAACTGCCGGACCGACACAGGTAACATGACCTGAGGTCAACTGACATACCGGTATAATGGACCAGATTGCACATTTATATACGGTGCGGCCCATTGCCGTGTTCTACAACATGCTTGACCTGGCAGCGATAAATGTTTATGTGTTATACAAGGCCTGCACTGGATCCAAGGATTTTGGACTGAGGGGTAGGGGGTGGGGGGGTAGGTGTACAATTAATGGGTCTTTAGTAGGGTCATTAGCATTTGAATCGACATTATATAGCCCACTGAAAGGGACCGGGGGATTCAGAAGCCAAGTTCACTTGCGCAAAAAAGCGCAGCCTTAGTCAAAGTAGTGTTAAATTCATATTTTTATTAAATATGATATGTTCGTAGGTCCCGTGGTTCGCAGGTCGATGGGGTCGTAGGTCGGGGGTTACCTGTATGTGACTTTGCTGAAATTTGCAGAAAAAAGCCTAAATTGAGCTGGCAGCTAAATGTAGCAAAAAGCTAGCTTTTCTGCCTTAAATTGAAAAATTTGGTAAATCATAAAGGAGCTAAAAAAAACAATTAGCTATACAGTAGTCCCTGGTTTATCAAGGTTGATCTGCACAAAATGTCATGATTTCAGCTCTCTCTGCCTCCGGCTGCTCTCCGCCACCTGCCGGCGCTCTCAGCCACGCTCACTTCTCCGCTGCAGAGCGGCAATATGACATGCTGCAGGAGGAAGCTTCTCCTGCAGCTGTGTGTTGCACACAGGTGCAGCAGGTGCTAAATTATTTTAAATAATTTATAAAAATAAAAATAATCCATTTAGGTCATACGGCTCATCCATCAATCAGCCAATTGTGTCATGTCCAATCTTATTTTGAAAAACCGCGACAGAGCGAGTCCGTGAAAAACAAACTGAAGTAGCGAGGGACTACTGTAGTTGCATTACCTTTAATAGGCATATACTGTACCGTAATTAACACTGACAGTATTTTCATCATTTGCAGTTGTAGTAGTATTAGCATTAGCTGTACCTGGCATTAGCAATGGTACAGTAGAATAGTACCGTATTTTCCAGTCTATAAGTCGCACCTTTTTGCCTAATTTGCATGCCCTGCGACTAATAGCGAGGTGAGACGCATTTATGGATTTTTTCCCCATATTTTTAGACCAATTTTTGGCTCAGATATGACCGTTTTTCATTTTGGCAAAAAATGGTGCAGTACCACTTTTGTCCGCTAGGGTACACCAACCGTTCCCACCTCATGTGTCCGAAGGCAGCCTCCTCTGGTCGGACACACTCTGTCGCTGCCCGGCCTCCTGCTCTGGAGGTAACTACTGTTAGCTGTGTTTGTTAGCAAAATAAGTCAAGAACCACAGGACAGATTTTGATGTAACTTACAGAAAGTACCGGTAATCACTGTATGGACATTTACAACTGACTAACTTTATGAGATGTTTGAGATAAAATTTGATGTTTTATAACCATAAATGTGTTGCGGTTAGCTTAGTTGTTTAGCTAAGGTTAGCTTGTAGCTCTGTGTTTTTAACGGGTACTATTTTGCAAATAGCTCATGAACGACAGGACAGATTTTCTTTAAACTTACAGAAAGTAATTACTTGGTGGTCATTTACAAACTGTTAGCTGTATGAGATTTTTGAGCTAAAATTCGATTTATTTATAATTTATTTTTGCAGCGCACGCGACAGTTTGGAAGAAGTCAAAGCGAAACAATTTAAATCCAGCTGATTTGACCATTTCGTGAATTTATTAAGGAACGGTTAAGCTCAGGAACCCTTGTGCTACAGTATAATGTCAGCTAAGAAATATATTTTTAAGCGTTTATTTAGCTAAATTTTAAAGAAATAAAGACGTCCCACCCGTGCGCGTGCACATGGCGAAAATACTTTTTAAATTCAGCTGATTTGACAATTGCGTTCATTTATTAAGGAAAAGTTCAGCTAAGACACATCTTTGCTATAATTTTCAGCAAACAAATAATTGTTTTACCATGTTAATCTTGTTAGTCTTTCCGTGCGCGCTTGCTCCTGTGGCCGCCATTTTCAACAGGGCAAATGACGCGCTGACGCGTCGCGTAGTGATGAGGCATAATACTGTAGGTGCGACTTAAATAGAGGTGCGACACGTTTATGGATTTTTCCAATTTATTGCCAATAATTGGACAAAGCGACTTATAGAAAGGTGAGACTTATTAGGCGGAAAATACGGTAGTAATAATAATAGTATAATTAATAAAACAATAATAGCATTGCTCTAAATAGCAGAATTAACATTAGCATTAGTAACAAAAGGAGTTTTAAGAGGTTTTGAAAACAGCTCAATGTATTTTATGAGGAACTTATTTTTTTAAATCAAGTTAACAATTTGGAAAGTAATCAATTTACAAAATCCAAAACTATTAGCATCCATCTTCTGAATGAACTAAAAAGTTGATATATGAATGATTAAACTTGCATATACAGTACCGGTAGTTAGTTTGTGGTTGTAGTTACACGTCAAAAATTACAAAAAACAATGGTGTGAATGATGAGTGAGTGTTAACAACGAGAACATCCTTCTTCATTACATTTTCTGCACCCATCAAGTTTCCTACAGTTATAGGCTCACAGGCCGACATTGTTGGGGGACTGGTTTGTGAACAGCGAGGTATCTCAAAACATCTGAAAACATCTACAGGGGTTTTCGATTTCATAAGAGTTTCATCACTTGAATTTAGAAAGTCAGAAAAATGTGGGCAATAAATTTCAATTTATTTTAGACATAAGCTTAACAAATTGAAGGTCAAGCACACCTTGTGAATGCCTTGCCTAGCATTTTTAAATTATTTTTACTTTAATTTGTTCATAACAGCTTCTATAAAACTTTATTCTCCCTTTACTCCAATACTGTATTTGTGAGGAGTAATGACATTCCTGAACACTACTGTAGCAAACATGAATACTTGTGTACATGAAATAAAAGGTAAATTCACAGTCATTTGGATATAAAGTTTTTGGCAACTCCTGCCTGCTAGTTTTACAACAAACAAAAAAAGACATTGCTCAAGTATTTTATTCAGTAAAAGACTTCAGCACATCTGTGCTCTGTCCAAAATGTTTCTATCAGGAAGCTTGTAGTGTGAAACATCAACCACTTCCAATTTGTCAGCAAAAGAGTTAGAAAATGACTTTTTTATGCTTTCAACTTTTCCTAAATCTGTCACTAGAAAAATCTGCAACTACATCCACAAAAAAGATGACAAAGTATCATTGACTTATTGGGCAGCTGTGGCTGAATAGTTAGAAAAGTCGTCCTCCAATGCAAGAGTTGGGGGTTCGAATCCACCCACATTCACATGCTGAAGTGTCCCTGGGCAAGACACTGAACCCCTGACTCCGATGTGTGTCCCATCAGTGTATGAGTGTGATAAAACACTGATTATGGTCCGCTCATTCTCAATCAGTTCATCTGGACAGTTTCTTTTTAGTAGAAACGTTTCACCCTCACTCCAGAGGGCTTCGTCAGTCAGAGCAGTCCAAAGCAAACTGAAGCTACCCCACCAAGTAAACAACTTAAGTGGACCAACCAGTTTGCTGTAGCCAAGATGGTTTCTGGGGGCTTGTCCCTCGTCGACTCCTCCCAGGCAGGCAGACATGTCCAAAGTGGTTCAAGACCAGAAAGTTCATTCTCAATAGTCCAGGTATCAAATCCGCTCATTCTCAATCAGTTCATCTGGACAGTTTCTTTTTAGTAGAAACGTTTCACCCTCACTCCAGAGGGCTTCGTCAGTCAGAGCAGTCCAAAGCAAACTGAAGCTACCCCACCAAGTAAACAACTTAAGTGGACCAACCAGTTTGCTGTAGCCAACTACTGATTATGGTAGTCTATTTAGCATGATTTGTACTATTAGCGTTGTAGAGATCTAGTAGAGTGCTGTATGTGAGGACACAGATTGTTGTGTAAAGCACTTTGAGTGTCTTCATAAGATAGAAAGGTGCTATATAAGTACAGTCCATTCCATTTATTGATCATGAGTTTCATTCAACCTTTATTTATACTGTACAGGTTAATTCCATTGAGTTACCAAGTTCAAGGTTCTTTAATGTCATTTGCATCACATGTGGTACATGAGGTGGAACGAAATTGTATACTCAAGGTCCCAGTTGCACCCAAAAATAGCAAAAATGTAAAGTTTATAAAGAAACATATACTGTATAAGAATCCAAGATACATGTATACACTAAGATTTATGCTAAACTAAATGCTAAAAGGTCTAAGATATAAGCTTAAACACTAATAATGTGAAATAATACGGTATATTAAACAGCAGCCCAAACACGAGTCTGTAGTGAGTAGATGGGTATGAATGAATATTATGACATCCTGCAAACTTACTGCCAAAAACTCAGGCTTCTAAGTCAACTCAAAGATCTGAAAAATTCTGGCCAAAGCAATGAGACACGAGCACAATCTGAAACTATCAGGTTAAAAACTAGAAAAATCCAGTTTTCTGATTAAGCAGAGTAAACGCTGAAGGACTGCTGAAATTTGGTGAACCTAAAACATAAAATCAAAAAGGCGTTCAATACAAGATCAACTAGACTTTATTTGTTGCAAAAGACGTTTCGACCCCTATCCAGGGGGCTTTTTCAATTCACTGAAACCAAAAAGTGAGCGTGTGGAGTTATAACGTCTTTTGCAACAAATAAAGTCCAGTTGATCTTGTATTGAACGCCTTTTTGATTTTATCATGTCCTGGACGACTGAGAATCTTCACCAGCCTAAAACATAAACGAAAAGAAGAAAAACACATGACAAGTTCCAAATGTCCATAAAAGTGACAAGTCCCAAAAAGCTAACTAAAAGGTAAAAGCAGCTAAATCCTAGAAAAAATATGTCAAAAGGTTGGCTACAAGTTCTAGAAGTACTGGGACTGTGGCTAAAACATATAAGTAACAGTTTAATAGCTAAGGGCTAATGGTAGCAAAAGGCTAGCTAAAGGCTAAAAGTAGTAAGATGCTAGTTAAAAGTTTAAAGTAACGAAGGCTAGATTTATGTATCAAAAGCCTGGCTAAAAGCTAAACTTAGCTTATTGGTAGCAAATTGCTAAAAGTAACAAAAGACTGTCTAAAAGCTAAATGTAACAGTACAGTTGCTAAAATTTACAAGTAGCATAGGAAGACAAACAGACCTAGCTCAAGCAATTCCAAACAATGTTTTTCCAGGAATTTAGGAAACCTTAATGTATTTGTGTGTAAATATTTGTAAATAATGCTAAATATTTTGAAAATTATAAGTTACAAAAAAGCAAATGTGAAAACTTCTGAATGAGCTGAACATTTGTATGTATGCTCGGCAAAAAAACAGCACAAGAGCCAGGAGGGCAATACAGTAGTGTGCATTCACACTAAATAAAAAAGAAAACATGCGTGTGCAAGGAGGAGATGACAGATATTCTTCATACTTTTCTGGAATTTTGTTCAGCTCGAAGGCTCGTGGATATTTGGATATAAAAAAGGCTGCAATCCATTAGAAAAGATCAGCGCAGCTCAGCCAGGTCTGCTGGTTTTGTCCTTATATAGGGCAGGAGAGGGGAGACTCATATAACACCCAAGTCAGAGCGAGTCACAGCAAACATAAATTAAATAGCAAGTGAACGAGGGTTGGTTTAAGAAAGACAAAAGGCTGAGGTTGTCTGCTCCAATTCTGTCACACAAACCAAAACCATCAAAGAGAGGTCGAACTGTACACACACACACACACACACACACAACACACACACACTATCTTATTGTTGGTGCCTCTTTTAGTAACTAAGATGTCACTTCTGATATCGGCTCTGGAATGGACTGTGTGTGCATGTGCGTCTATGTATTTCTTACCTTGTAAGGCCCATTTTTCCAACAGACACGTCCTCACATTGTGAGGACCAACTGCTCCTGATGGGGCCCAAAGCCCCAAGAAGAAGTGCCGTTGGTGGGTTAAGGGCGAGATACACTCGCGCGTCCTCACGATACGCCAATACGCAGCGTACGTATGCCCCGTACGCAGCGTAGCCCCGCGTAGCCCCTCAGGGCAAGTACGCGCAAAGGTATTTTTTTACTACGCATACGCGATTCGCATACGCGATGCGCGGTGTCTGACCTAAACTTCCCCGGCTCCGGACTGTTTTGTATGTTACACAAATGAAATAAATTCCTCTTTTTTATCGCTGATCGGGCCTTTTCTTTTGTTTTTTTGCCTAAAGTCAAGTAACCGCTTCTTCCTCCGTTCACTCGATGAATGAAATGAATGAATTCAGGTCCTACCTGGGTGCGCGATGTTTTATATATTCCCTGGTGGGCTGTGGTGGGCTGTGGGCTGCAGGAAAAGCACTCCGTGCTCAGCTGCTCATATTACAACAAGGAGAACGCGAGTGTTTGGAGCGAAAAACTACCGGAAGTGACGATCGGAAGTGACGGTACGGAGGAAATGACGTAGAANACATAAATTAAATAGCAAGTGAACGAGGGTTGGTTTAAGAAAGACAAAAGGCTGAGGTTGTCTGCTCCAATTCTGTCACACAAACCAAAACCATCAAAGAGAGGTCGAACTGTACACACACACACACACACACACACAACACACACACACTATCTTATTGTTGGTGCCTCTTTTAGTAACTAAGATGTCACTTCTGATATCGGCTCTGGAATGGACTGTGTGTGCATGTGCGTCTATGTATTTCTTACCTTGTAAGGCCCATTTTTCCAACAGACACGTCCTCACATTGTGAGGACCAACTGCTCCTGATGGGGCCCAAAGCCCCAAGAAGAAGTGCTGTTGGTGGGTTAGGGGTTAGGTTTAGGATAAGTGTCAGGCTAAGGAAATGAATGGAAAAATGAATGGAAGTCAGTGCAAAGTCCCTGTATAGACAGAAAGACAAACGTGTGTGGTGGGGGAGGGGGTTCGGGTTATTACAGTGACATGTCCCCTCTGTCCAGAGATGATTGTACTGTACTCTGCTCTCCTCTGACACGTAATCAATGCACTGGAAACAGCCTTTCACACGCAATCTCATTATATGGAAATGAAGGGAGACCAAGGAGGCCCTACGCTGTGTCTGAACACACACATGCACACACACTTTTTATTCCTCATATTCCTCAAGAGTCATTGAGACACAGAAGAGTTGTAGGAAAGGTTCTAAAAAGTGAACAAATCCGGTTAAGCACTAGTCATGGCACTAGATAAAACCAGGGTTCTGCAACCTTTACAATCAAAAGAGCCATTTTTACACCTTTGTTCACTACATTACAGTAAATGTGTCCAGAGCCGCAACAACCTGCTACAACTGTGATTATCAACTCGTGGCCCATGGGCCACTTTAAGTTTGCTGGAAGAGACTTTTGTGGCCAGTAAGGGTGACACTAGCCTGGTTAAAACCAGACCCTGTCCTTCACTTCGCTTCAGACAAGGGTCTGGGACCTGTCCATTGAAAAACGATTCTTGCTGGAGGCGTGGGCTCTGCTGATGGCTGCTCCCCCGTGGTCTGCTGAACTTGACTTCAGCTCCGCCTCCTGCTGAATTTTCTCTCTCTCCGTTGTATATTCTGTGTTTATATGATAATAAAACGTCCTAATAAAATAAAATAAAACAATGGAGCGCTGGTCCAACACACCAGAAGACCAGGAAATCTGATGGGACTCGGGCAGCAACTTAAAACCTGACTTTAATTCTCTCGTGACAACCTGAAGGCCGAGATACACTCGAGCGTCCTCACGGTACGCCTATACACAGCGTACGTACGTGAAGGCAAAAGCGTAGCCCCGCGTAGCCCCTCAGGGCATGTACGCGCAAAGCTTTTTTTTTACGTCCGCGTGCGCGATACGCGGTGTCTGACCATAAACTTCCCCGGCGCCGGACTGTTTTGTATGTTACACAAATGAAATAAATTCCCCTTCTTTATCGCTGATCGGGCCTTTTCTTTTGTTTTTTTGCCTAAAGTCAAGTAATCACTTCTTCCTCCGTTCACTCCATGAATGAAATGAATGAATTCAGGTCCTACCTGGGTGCGCGATGTTTTAAATATCCCTGGTGGGCTGTGTGCTGCAGGAAAAGCACTCCCTGTTATTATTTTTATTTCTGAGAGAACTTTTTATAACATATATAGTAGAAACACCGCATGAACACCGCCGCGGTCTTCAGCGAGCTACATGAGCTGGCTGTCAATCATTTCAGTAGGCGTGTCAGCAAGTGACCAATCAGCGAGCTCAGTTGAGTCCCCTCCGTGCGCAGCTGCTCATATTACAACAAGGAGAACGCGAGCATTTGAAAGCTGATAGTTTCTGAAGTATAGCAGCAAAACACATGCGCACAAAATGCGCGCGTAGAGTGGCGTACCTGAGGACGCTCGGGTGTATTTCAGCCTTCAGACGTTTCCTTGTTCAGCGGAGGGAGAGGAGGAGGAGGAGGAGGGAGCGATCACTTGACTTTTGGGAAAAAAACAAAAGAAAACTCCAGATAAGGGATTAAGAAGGGGAAATTAATAAATTTGTGTCACATATAAAACAGTCCTGCATCGCTTTGAATGAGAACATGCGGCTGCGAGCTGGCTGCGCGCTGGGACAGGTGGGGGCATTTCCTTGTTCAGCGGAGGGAGAGGAGGAGGAGGGAGGAGGGAGCGAACACTTGACTTTTGGCCAAAAAAACAAAAGAAAACTCCAGATAAGGGATTAAGAAGGGGAAATTAATACATTTGTGTCAACAGTCCTGCATCGCTTTGAATGAGAACATGCGGCTGCGAGCTGGCTGCGCTGGGACAGGTGGGGGCGTAGGTTAGGGGCCAAAAACTCCGCCCCTTCTGTTCTCTGATTGGTCCGGTCAAAAATCTACCGGAGAAATCCTTGTCTATGAGAGAAGTCCCAGACTGTGCAGTGAAGGGAAATGAGAATTGAGCGGAGCTGTGCAGGAAGGCGAGGGCCAGGCTAGGGTGACACTATAAAGCTAAAAATATCTAAAGATTTTTAACATTTGTTGATATTTTTACAACTTAAGACAAATGAAAAGACCAGATTCTTGTGTGTGTGTGTGTGTGTGTGTGTGTGTGTGTGTGTGTGTGTTGTGTGTATGTTTGTGTGTGTTGTGTCATTTGTGATGTTCGTGTGTTGTGTGTGTTGTGATGTTTGTGTGTGTTGTGTGTTTTGTGATGTTTGTATGTGTTGTGTGTTTTGTGATGTTTGTGTGTTGTGTGTTTTGTGATGTTTGTGTGTTGTGTGTAGTGATGTTTGTGATGTTTGTGATGNTTTTTTTAATTAAAAAAACCTATGAACTATGCAGACCTATGTGATTTTTATTTTTATTTTTTTGTGGAAAAAACAATTTGGAGATGAAGCAAAAAGTTGCTAAAGAAATTACAGGACAACAGCTAAAACTAGAATTTTCTTGTTGTTGTTTGTATAACAACTAATAAAATTCAGTTTTATCAAAGTCAAAGTTAACTTTATTGTCAGAACTGCATTATGTACAGGACATACACAGGATTGAAATTGCGTTTCTCTCAGTCCCTCTGTGCAACAGTAACCATTTAAACACTAAAACACTGAAACATTTAATAAACATAAGCATAAAATAGTAAAAGTGTAACACTGTCCTGAGTTTTTGCATAGTAGTATAAAAGTATGAAAATTTACACCAACACTAAAACACTAAACATTTAATGAACATAAGCATAAAATGAAATAATAAAAGTGTAATACTGTCCTGAGTTTTTGCATAGTAGTATAAAAAAGTATAAAAAGTATATCTATAAAATAAACTGAAGGTTCTAGCATTGACATTTGCAAAGAGTGGCAAAGCAGCATATGAGTTAATGTACACAGTATATGTATGAGGTAGTTGATGTTGGTATAGAGGCAAAAGTGGCATATGCAGTAAGGCACATTGGGCATCCTTAAATAAGGCTGGTCAGAGAATACTGTATATGTATCAGCAGTAGTGTAGATATAAAAGTAGTGTAAATGTAAACAGTAGTAATAAATGTAAACAGTAGTAATAAATGTAAACAGTATTAATAAATGTAAACAGTGAATGTAAACAGTAGTATGACTATAGGCAGTGATGTAATACAAACATTAGTGCAAATATGAGAAGTAGTGCAAACTGAATGAGCACATGACCGAGAGTTTAGTGAATAACCCGTTTGATGACACAGAGTCCAGTGTTAAAATCTTTGTGTTGTGTGGTAATGTGTGAGAAAGTTTTTTGTGTTAAGGCAGTTCAAATGGGAGGGGAGGCAGAGCAGGCAGAGTGTTTAGCATCCTGACTGCCTGATGAACAGAGCTGTCTCTCAGTCTGCTGGTTCGAGCCTGGAGACTCCTCAGTCTCCTCCCTGATGGCAGCAGTCTGAAGCAGCTGTGTAGTGGGTGTGTGGGATCACCTGCCATGCAGTGGGCTTTCCGAGTGAGGCGGTTGCTGTGTAAGTCCTGCAGTGAGGGGAAGGAGGTGCCGACGATCTTCTCAGCTGCTCTCACGATGCGCTGGAGGCTCTTGCGGCAGGATGCAGTACATGCACCAAACCACACAGTGATGCAGCTGGTCAGGACACTTTCTATGGCACCTCTGTAGAAGGTGCACATGATGGGGGTTGAAGCTCCAGCCCTTTTCAGCTTGCGGAGAAAGTAGAGACGCTGGTGAGCCTTCTTGGCCAGTGCTGCAGTGTTCCTGCTCCAGGACAGGTCCTTCGAGACGTGCACTCCCAGGAACTTGGTGCTGTCTACTCTCTCCACTGCGGTGCTGTTGATGGTCAGAGGGGCATGTTGGGCATCCCTCTTCCTGAAGTCCACAACAATCTCCTTTGTCTTCTCCACGTTGAGAGTGAGATTGTTGTGTCCGCACCACAAGGCCAGGCGGCTCACCTCGTTCCTGTAGTCCGTCTCATCGTTGTTGCTGATGAGACCTACCACTGTTGTGTCATCCGCAAACTTGATGAAGTGGTTGGAGCTGTATGATGGTGTGCAGTCGTGTGTTAGCAGGGTGAATAGAAGGGGGCTCAGCACACATCCTTGTGGGGCCCCTGTGTTCAATGTGATGGTGCTAGATGTGTTACTCCCGACCCGTACTGTCTGTGGTCTCCCGGTCAGGAAGTCTAGCAGCCAGTTACACATTGAGGTGTTCAGCCCCAGACTGTCCAGTTTATGGATGAGCTGTTGGGGGATGATGGTGTTGAATGCCGAGCTGAAGTCGATGAACAGCATTCTAACATAAGAGTCCTTCGTGTCCAGATGTGTGAGAGCTGTGTGGAGGGCAGAGGAGATGGCATCGTCGGTTGAGCGATTAGGTCGGTATGCAAATTGGAAGGGATCCAGGGAGGCAGGGAGGACAGATGTGATGCTTTTCATGACTAGCCGTTCAAAGCACTTCATCAGGATGGGGGTGAGTGCTACTGGGCGATAGTCATTGAGGCATGCGGGCGTTGCCTTCTTTGGGACAGGGATGATGGTGGTGGCTTTGAAACAGGTGGGGACGATGGCCTGGCTTAGTGAGATGTTAAAGATGTCCGTGAAGACCGCTGCGAGTTCCCCTGCACAGTCCTTCAGCACACGACCAGGTATGTTGTCAGGACCAGAGGCCTTCCGGGCGTTAATCTTGATGAATGATCGCCTTACGCTGTCTGAGGACAGTGCCAGCACCTGGCCATCAGGAGAGGGGGGGAGTTTATGTGCAGACGTGCTGTTACTTGCCTCAAACCGAGCAAAGAACTCATTCAGTTCATTCAGTTCATTCAGCGTAGAGGTTGAACTGTCACAGGTCTGGGGGGATGGTTTGTAGTTTGTGATGTGTTTGTAGTTTATGTCAGTTTTGGTGAAAGCGTGAAAGAGCTGCTGCAGAGGGACCAAAGAGCCGCAGGTTGCAGACCCCTGGGTTAGACTGAAACGGTTAGTTAAAACTTATTTAGATAATATGATGTACAAATAAGTGAATCAACTGTGACACATCAGCTTTGACTGTCTGCTTATTATTGTACAAATCACAGTAGCCTCTTCTCACTGTTCATTCAGGGAGTCAGAATACAATTATCCATACTGTATTTGTTGGAAGAGATGCACTCAGATTTTATTTTTAGATCCACCTTCCTAGTGCCAGGTCAGACACTGTTTGGCATTCTGAACTGTGTTAATTCTTTATGACTTAAATTCAACAAGGTGTTGGAAACATTCCTCTGTGGTTTTGGTCCATTTTGACATGATGACATCATCAGTTGCAGATCTGTCAACTGCCTATCCATGACTCTCAATCCACCACATCCAAACGGTGCTAGGTTGAACCAAGTTCTGGTGACTTTGGAGGCCATCAGAGTCCAGTAAAACCAGGCTCAGACCAATTTGTCTGAACAGTAGCCTCAGTTTCCAGGTTTTGACTGACAGGAGTGGCTCTATTTTAGCCACGCTGTGCATTCAGAGGTGGTTCTCTGAAGATCTTGGTTGGAACGAGTGTTATTTGAGCTACTGTTGCCTTTCTATCATCTCCAACCAGTCTACTTACTGTATTCTCTTTTGATATTATTAACAAGGTATTTATTTTTATCCAGACAACTGCCACTCATTTGTTACCCTCTCTTGTTTTGGACCATTCTCTATAAATCCAAAAGTTGGTTGTGCATGATGATCACAGTAGATCATCAGTTTCCAAAAAAAAAAGGCTAACAACCAAGCAAAGGGTATTTAACACTGTGTGTGGAAAGACTTTGCTGAAAATACTGAAGTTGTTAAAACTGTTGTGATAGTTTGAACTATAAGAACAATTTAAATTAATTAAAGAGAAGCTAAAAGCTAAAATTTGTAAAACGAAAGCTAAAGGCTAAAATTATTCAATACACTTTATTTATCCCGAAGGGGCAATTAAAAAAATTAAGCATTAAAAGCAGATGCAACAAAACAAGGACACAAACAGACCCACAGTGCAACATAACAGAAATAAGCAACACTTGCAGCAAAGCATACACATACACACACAGGCATCAACAACATGCTTTTTAAAACACAACAGCACTAACGGACATAATTCACACAGCATGCCCATCATTCAGAGATTAAAGATGAAGATAGAAAACTGCATAAATGTTGTAAAAATGCATATATTAACAGATAACTCCTTCTTGAAACGGCACCTTATTATAGTAGATGAGTTTGTGCAACTGAATGATCCTAGGAGCTGTTGGGGGCCATTTTAATTGCCCTTGGTAGGGTCTCCCAAGGCAGATTGGTCCTAGGTGACAAGCCAAACAAAGATTCAAATACTTGTATAAACAAAAAATAAAACAAGGAACTCTGTGCTCCTTGCCCGGATGTAGGTTATTGGGGCCCCACGCGGAGGAGGGGCTTGTCAGCGAGCACATGGTGACGGGGCTCAACCCATGGGGTGAGGTCGAGCTCAGCCTGAATGAGTAACATGGGTGTGCCTTCCTCTGGGCCCACCACCTGCAGGAGGGGACATGCGAGTCAGGTGAATGATGCCATAAGCAGTGGCTGAAGGCAGGGGCCTTGGCGCTTTAACCATGACTTACTAAAGCTGGCTCTTGGGACATGGAACGTGACCTCCCTGGTGAAGAAAGAGCCAGAGTTTGTGCGTGAGGTTGAGAGGTACCAACTAGATATAGTTGGGCTCACCTCGACGCATAGCATGGGCTCTGGAACTGATCTCCTAGAAAGAGGATGGAGATTATTCCACTCTGGAGTTGCCCATGGTGAGAGGCGCTGAGCTGGTGTGGGTCTACTCTAAACCCCCCAACTTGGTGCCTGTATGTTGAAGTTTTCCCCGGTAGCTTCCCTGCACTTTCGGGTGGTGGGACGGGAACTGACTATTGTTTGTGTGTATGCAATAAATGACAGTTCAAAGTATCCGGCCTTCTTGGAGTCTATGAATGCGCGATATAAACGGTACACGGTAGACACGATAGACATTTAGCCTATGATAGAGATCTGTATTCTACCAGCTAACTGCAGTAATGTTGTGTCCGACGTAAAATCCGAGTTGTCAGATTTAATTACCAGATTCTATACTGTCTGTGATTTTAGTGCCTATTGTTAAAAATAAGGCTGGTGAGATAAATAGCAAAGACAACTATCGACCTATAGCTCTAGCCAGTACTTTATCAAAGGTCTTGGAGAGAGCTATGTTAAACAGAATGGAGAAGTTTCTTGTGACATCTGATAATCAGTTTGGCTTCAAACCAAACCTTGGCACTGATACAGTACAGGTAACCCCCGATTTACGAACGAGTTTGGGACCTAAGAACGGTTCGCAGGTCGATCTGTTCGCAGGTCAGACCTTCCGTACCCTCGTCACTCGGGGATGTCCTGTATTTTTTTTTTTTTTTTGTGGTACCAAGTACTGTACAGTACGTACTTCGCCTATCCTAACACACCTAACACAGTGTAATTAATTAATACAGTACAGTAATAAAAATATAAATTAAATAAAAATATAATTTCTTACTTGGAGGTGGTCAAAGCCGCTGCTGCGTCCCGTGTTAGCTCCCTTGTTAGCTTCTGGAGCTAGCCAGGCCGGAGGTGTTCTCGCGGCGGCCTGGCACCATCGGCGATAAATCTGCAGCTGCCTGGGACATCCACAAAGTTCACAGAGACGTTTCCAGCTCGTAATTAATCCAATATGAAGCCATCCTGGTCACCAGTCTTCCAAACCTGGCTGCCTGCAGCCGTAACTATGACCTAAGATGGCGTCCGGTGTTAGCTTCTGGAGCTAGCCAGGCCAGAGCCTGGCCGGAGGTGTTCCCGCGGCGGCCTGGCACGATCTGCGATAAATCCGCTGCTGCCTTAGACATCCACAAAGTTCACAGAGACGTTTCCAGCTCGTAATTAATCCATATGAAGCCATCCTGGTCACCAGTCTTCGGGCCGGCTCCCGGCAGCTAGCCTAAAATGGCGTCCGGTGTTCTACATGAATTTGTGACCGGAGACCCCAGTGACTGAACCTAAAACGCCGTCCGGTGTTCTACATTAATTTGTGACCGTGTAAACTGAAGACCTACTTCCTGTTGCCCAAGATTGCTCAAAAATGATCAGAAATGATCTTTTTTATCATAATTATTATTTATAAAGCCTTTAAAACAACCATAGCTGCAACAAAGTGATGTACACATGAAATTAAGAACATTTAAACACAAAAAAAAAAAAATAATTATTTTATTTTTTTTTTTTTTTAATACAGTAATTTCATATTTTTATTAAATATGATATGTTCGTAGGTCCCGTGGTTCGCAGGTCGATGGGGTCGTAGGTCGGGGGTCACCTGTATGTGCATTTTTGCTCTCAAGGAGATCTTGG
Source organism: Garcialebias charrua (assembly GCA_038048925.1). Classification (NCBI taxonomy): domain Eukaryota; kingdom Metazoa; phylum Chordata; class Actinopteri; order Cyprinodontiformes; family Rivulidae; genus Garcialebias; species Garcialebias charrua. The sequence goes on along the minus strand of JBBPBX010003000.1, from coordinate 49,680 downwards.
ATCTATACAATGGGCATAATACCACAATTTTTACGTGTTTTATAGATGCTTCAAAAGCATTTGATTATGTAAATCATGGGAAATTGTTTTATAAATTGCATGAAAGAGGAGTACCGAAATATCTTTTAAGAATCTTAGTGTATTGGTATGCTCACCAGTCTATGTGTGTAAAATGGGGAAAATCTGTTTCATCGTCTTTTTATGTGAGTAATGGTGTGCGACAAGGCAGCATTTTGTCTCCTTGCTTTTTTAACGTGTATATGGATGATTTATCTAAACTGCTGAATCAATGTAGGACTGGCTGTTGGGTTGGTAATAGAACCATCAACCACCTAATGTATGCTGATGATCTTGTTATATTCTGTCCATATAGTGCTGGTCTGCAGCAACTGTTAAGAGTTTGCTCTCAGTATGGATTGGACTTTGACATCAAATATAATGCAATAAAAAGTATCATCATGATTATCAGGAGCAAAGAGGACACTAAATTATCTTTCCCTGACTTCACTCTGTCTGGCAACATCCTCAAGTCAGTGAGGAGGTGAAATACTTGGGACATTACATAACCGCTGACCTGTCTGATGACAGGGACATTTACAGGCAGCGTTGTATGCAATATGTACAAGCTAATGTGCTTCTTCGGAGGTTCTCTATGTGCTCAGTGTCTGTAAAAACTGCACTCTTCAAAACATATTGTACCCCAATGTACACTGCACACCTGTGGCGGCATTACAGAAAGAGCAGTATGCATAAACTACAGGTGGCATACAATGATGGCATGAGGATGCTGCTTAAGGTGCCGCGATGGAGTAGTGCCAGCCAGATGTTTGCAAATGCCAACGTACCAACTTGTGCAGCTGTGCTTCGTAACCTTATGTACAGATGTATGTGTAGGCTAACAAACTCTGCAAATAGCATCATCTATACTCTGACCAACCCCGTACAGAGCTCGGTTAGGTTCTATTCAAGTCTGTGGAATCACTGGCGCCTTAAATTATTTGGCAATGGATGATCATTCTATTTTTACTGTGTCTGGTTGGTGTTATCTTTTTTATTTTTATTTTTGGTGGTTGTTGTTTTGTTACTATGGACCATATGCGTCTGAAATAAAGTTTTGATTGATTGATTGATTGATTAATTGTTACCTTTTTGTGTTGAAAACTGTGCGAGGGGTGTTAAAGTATTTTCTTCAAGAAGTAGCAGAGTTACAAATTAACTACGTCCGGCTTGCAGTGGAGTTGCAGATTTAGAGAAACCTGCTCTCTGATCTGTGAAAAAATACACTGTGTTGTGTGATTTTACTGTGAGACCCTCTGGTCAAAGCCACAGAGGAAACTGGTCACCATTTTGTGTCCGCTCTCCTTAAAGTGGAAGGAGACGGCGACGCCCACTAGAGGGTTAAAGGGTGAAGTGTTTCAGTGAAAAATGCTGCTCTGTTACTGTTCATTTCTTAAGTGAAAATACTGGAAACTGTTAAGTTAACAACATGTTCTTTTGTTTAATACATATGGTTAAAACTAAATTTGATATATTTTGCACTGTTTTGCACTACAAGAAAGAAACCTAATACTTGATTTGTTTATAATTTTAAAACTCTAGACCTACCTAGTACAGTAGTGGAATTTTCTTAATTGAGATTATTTTGTGGTATAGCAGTCTTAAAAATAAATTAAGGTAAAAGGACGCCATATGCTTTTTTTTCATTCCTATTGAAAGTTTTATACCAAAAATATATTGTGATATATATCGTTATCACCACCCTTAACAATACATATCGTGATATGAATTTTATGCCATATTGCACATTCCTATTGAAGTCCTGAGCGGGGGTGCTGGAAGGGGCACCAGCTGGAGATGTCTTTATTCTGCTGGGGGACATAAATCAGTATTTCCCCTACCATTATACAAGCAGGGCACCCCGCCCTGCCTACTGAACCGAACTGCAACCCGACTTTGTAGCAAGAGGAAGATAACGGATGTAACATTTCATATGTGCTGAATTATTGTCTTCTCTGAATACACTGAAGGCCTTGAGGGTTCTCCACTGGCTTTCTTGGACTTTAAATTCATCATCTGCTTCATGAGAATTTTTGCCAATGGGCAAACACACAAAGATACACAAGCAATTGCATGATCACCCGCCTTCCATGGCAGCACCAACAACAGTTATTAAACTCGTACTTTGTATTTGTCGGACGGCGGGGTATTAAAAAATGGACATAAAATGATTAGATGGTGCGTTGCAGCATTTTATCTAGAACAGGAAGCTGTATGGAGGCTGTTTCTTGGCTTTATTCTGACAATGAAAACTCAACCTGAAGACACCTCACTAAGCCACAAATCCTGGCTCACAATAAACAACTCAGAAAATGTGAGTGCCAGCAAGACAGACGAGAACTTGATCGAGAAAAGCAACGTGACAGCTGTCAGTGAAACCTATTTCAGTTCAAGTCCACACACTCACACACATGTCAATTACAGCTGCGGTGAGCTGAGCAGTAGTGAATTGATTGGGTCACATCTTTCGCCCCGGAAGCCACTGTCAGCAATAGACAAACAATAAAGTGGACATCAGCTGACAGAGAGATATGCACAAACATACACAAATCACACATATACTGTAGTGTGCAGGTCCAGTCAGGACTGGATCTGGGAAAATAAACAAAGCAGCAGATGGGCACAGAAATAACTTTTCCCTTATAGTTTTCCACCAAAGCATAGTACGGTTCTTGTATTAATATCAGTTTACATTTTAATAAAAATTTAAATATGATGGCTCCTTCCCAATTTTGGTTTTGTGTTCTTAAATCAAAGTCACTGTGTTATCCAGCTACTTCATTGAAACTAGTAAAAACTGTGCTGCTGATTAAAACGGGACCTTGAATTGTTCAGCTGTGGTTGGATTACCGTAATTACCGGACTATAAGCCGCTACTTTTTTCACAAGCTTTGAACACCCGGTTTATACAATGCTGTGGCTAATTTATAGATAGTTTTATTGACAGGCTAACAAGCTTCATGCCACCAAAACATTTAGCCTCGCCACATCCGAGCGCTCACATAGCTGCCCAATACACGTCTCTCTTGGGAGGTGGGTCCTCATGACTCATTGAGACTACCTGTATAAATACAGGTTTAAAAAAATCTGACCAATGAAATTACTAAACAGGTCACAGTGGACCAATGAAACTTGGTTTCATTGATCCATTGGCCCCATTCTCTCCTCCCCGTTGTAACTCGAAGGAGGGAGGAAACTTCTGTTAAAGTTAAACTTCTGCCTCCTCAGACTGACAAAGTCATTTGGATGAAAGATGAAACGTGTCAACAAAACCGTCCAGAGGACCTGACTTAACTTTCTTGGATTCGGAAAACTTTATTTTTCTAGAACACAACTGGGGCACAACTATTTGCAGCCACTTGAAATATTAGTGAATCATGCATTAATGTGGCACTCCGAGCTTGGTGAGAGGCTTGGATGACTGGCAGTAGGAAATCGTTTACCAAAACTGGCCACATGAGCAACTTTTGCTCAAGTCTGCCAGTGGATCCTAACAGTGGAGGAGTGTAAAAAATCCTCTATCACCAACGGGATTCGAAAGGCTACTACGTGATGGACTGCTCAAGGGCGTAGAGAGCAAGAGGAAGATGACGATAGCCATCAACAACTTTCTGGTAGGCTACTGTATTTTTTTAGTCAGCTGTGTTACAGTCACTGTCCAGAAAAAAAAAATTTACTATACATTTTGTGTATGTTAAGTATTTAATTAAAAGTTTAAAAAGTCATTCTGTGTAAATATCTCATGTTACAATGTGGACACCCATGGCTTATAGAGAATTGTGGCCTATTTATGTACAAAATCATTTATCTTGTTAAATTTAGTGGGCGCAGCTTATATTCAGGTGCGCTCAATAATCCAATGGGACTAACCTGTTTAAATAAAGGTAATAAAAAGTGTATGCAACGCTTCCGTCTAGTGATGCATATACCAAAATACATCTGCCTTCAGCGGGCGTATAAAAAGTAGGCCTGTCAGGATAATAAGTTTTGCTGGCCGATTAATTTTCTCAGAACTTATTGCGATAAACGATAATATTGTTTGAAATTTGACAATAACTAGTAATTGTCAAATTTAAGAAAAAATGTTGGTTTATTTTTGTGTGTAGTACCTTTTTCTGACCACCGGATGGCAGTATAAGATGAACCGAAGGATGGAAAATGAGGAAGTAAGCAGTGCGTCTCTTTAAGAAAAATGGGAGGGAGGCCCCTTGACACAATATGGGCTGTCTCTCCTTCGTTTCTTCGGTTCTCAAAATGGCGGACGCTCTGTGAGGTTTGAGCTCTTTATCATAGCATTTTTCACACAAAGCTTTTAATTTAAAAAAAAAAATCAGTAAACAAGTTCTCGGCTTCTTTTTGCAGAGAAAAACAACTTTTTACACGAACGCATGAGCTTCAACCGTGTATTTTGAAGCTTCGACAAGACGGAGGTTTTTTCCTGAGGTCGGTCTGTTAGCTTAGCTCGTAGCTTAGCTTTTAACTAGGGCTGAACGATTTTGGAAAATAATCTAATTGCAATTTTTTTCTATAAATTGCAATTGCGATTTAAAACGCGATTTTTTTTATATCTTATCAAGTATTTATCAGCAAACAGAAGCAATAAATCAATCTGTTTCATAAAAAACAATGTCAGATTTATTTAAAGCCGAGATTACAATAAAGCAAACAAATCTATGCCTTTTCACCATTTCTATTTTTTCTTGTTTCATAAACATAATAGTAAACATGTTAAGTGAACTTCTTAACTACTGTCTGAACTTCACATGACGGTTAATAAATAAATATAAAAAATTAGATATAAAAAAATTTTTTTTTACTGCTTTCCAGCCAGTAACATCATAAAAAACAAAGTGCAAAAAACAAAGAGAATCTGCTTTAACCAACTCGTTATTTTCTGGGAATTCAAACTCAGTGAACACAAAAAAAACTAGTACTGTATCTGTTCTTATTAAATTTTTTGGATGTAAAAAAACAACAACTCACGCACAGCGTCTCGTTTTTTATAGCCCTTGTAGTGGACATGACAAGGTCCCCTATGATGCCCTTTGCTGACCCTCTCAGTAAACAGACATTTACTACAATTTATACCATTAGTTATACAGTAATCTGAGAACATAGTCACTCACAAAGAGACTATTGGCTTCTTCAATTTTATTCTAATGTAATCAAAAGAATAACATTTTGTCATTTTCATGATATGTGCTATTATGCTGTGTTATTCTTTAATGTGAAGCATTACTGTGTTACTTGACCATATACTGTAATGGGGTCAGAGTTTAATTTTATGTCAAGTTGAGCTTTTCAGATTTGTTTTAGAAGTGTTAAGACGCTAATCCAAGTATTTTACTACTTGTGACTACAAGTCTGTCTTTTCCTAAACATTTCTTTCTGCTTCTGGCTTTAACCTTGAATCTTGATAACAGCAAGTGAACTCCTTGACTTGTCTCTAACTCCCTTCGACTGGTTCATCTGAACCAATCGGAGAAGGACAAGTCACTGATCTCAGATCCTCTCTTAAAAGTTCCAAGCTTTGCTGGAACTAGCGGTTCCGGTGAGGAAGAGTTGGAATGGACAGAGACCTGAAAGCCCTCTGTCTTGATCGCTGATTAAGCTGCAGTCACGAGTCAAAGACTGGCTTATCAGTTGGAACTGATGGACGTCTCCATCCAGTTCACCGAGCAAAAGCTCTCTAGAACTTTCTTGAGGAACGCTTTATTTTGAAAACTGACCAGGACGTGCCACTGTCTTTGACGAAGAAGGCAGGCGTCACGACACGTGAATCCATGAACACACCGAGGTACACCGGACTTCACGGGCCCAGAACCTGTGAAGCTCAGATTGCTTCTGTAACCCTACCAACCGAGACGAACGTCAAACAGGTACAGAGTTGCTGATGTTTCCTGAATCGTGCTGTGGAGTCGAGCTGGTTTTCGTACGGAGAAGTGTCAGTTCTGGTTAAACTCAAAATAGATAACTTCCTCTTAAAATCTCTCCAACCTCTCCTTATTCCTCTTAAACCTCTTTTATTTCATTCTAAGCTGGTAACTATATTTTTAAGCTAAAGAGCCACAGATAAAACGTATTCGTCATCCTGTACTTATGTCTGTTGTGTTACAATTTAAATGTGCTGATGCATTTAAATTGCAAGAAAGTGAAATCCGTCAATCAACTGTAATGGTGTTAATTTTAGATGATTTATTTTAAATAAAAGGTAGTGTCTTTTGGCATACCGACTAAAATCGACGTCTCATTGTCACTTAATGGCTTTATGGTTTATTTGTCCATCATAAACGATCACAGAAATATTGAGTAAACTGAAAAAGAAAAGAATCCGTGAAATACTATTCAATCTGAATAAGTAATTAATAGGCATGTAACGGTACAAGTGGGTGTACCAAACCGTTTCAGTACACCACGTTCGGTTCGGTCCACCTGCGTACCGTTTCGGTTATTTTTTCACTCATTGAATGTTATTAACAGGGGAATATATGCACCGCGGAACAAAATTTCCTGGGCGTGTTACAGCACGGAGCTATTATCGCACGACACGCGCAGCACGCGCAGCATTTAGCCGTTAGCATCTCGTGCGGTCTCCTGTTTGTGAACGTTATAGCTTTCTTGTTAAAAGACGAGCGCACATTCAAAGCTGTGTGGACTTTGTTTCATGAAGACTCTGCAGCAGCAACATGTCTAACGTGAACGCGCTGGAAACTATGTCATCCGAACGTGAACGAAGAAACAGCAGCTGCATTAAAACTACTTCATCCGAACGTGAACGAAGAAACAGCAGCTGTATTAAAACTACTTCATCAGGTAATCAGAGCGGTCCGGAGCAATAACACAAACTGTATGAGTTTTTAAATCTCTGAATCTCTGAACGTTGTTATATGCGCAGTAGGCATGTAATGGTTCAAGTGGGTATACCGAACCGTTTCGGTTCGGCACGTTCGGTTCGGTCCACCTGCATACCGTTTCGGTTATTTTTTCACTCATTGAACGTTAATATATGCGCCGCGGAACAAAATTTCCTGGGCGTGTTTCAGCACGGAGCTATTATCGCGAAGCACGCGCTGCTCGCGCAGCCTTTAGCCGTTAGCTTCTCACTACGGTCTCCTGTTTGGGAACGTTTCTTGTTAAAAGACGAGCGGCGCGCACATTCAAAGCTGTGTGTGTGGACTGTTGTTTCATGAAGAGACTGGCTCTGCAGCAGACAGCACGTCTCACGTGAACGCGCTTGAAACTACGTCATCGGAATGTGAACGAGCAGCTTGCAACAGCGCTAATAAGAACAGCTGCATTTAAACTACTTTTATCAGGTAAATCATATCAGTCCAGAGCAATAACACAAACTGAGTTTTTAAATATCTGAATCTCTGTCTGAATGTTGTTATTATGCGCAGGCTTTAAAGTTATTGATCCTCGCTACGAACATCCATCACTCAAAAAGTGCAGAACTTTATGAAAAAACTAAAACTGATAACAAGACCTGGAGCAAAGCCCTGCCCTAATGATGAGTGAGAGATTCAACCGTTCAAGAAGAGGTATTGTTCTTTTATTATATTATCTGTGGAATGTTCTGGAGAGTGATGTTAAAAATGCAAAATCAATGTATACATTTAAGAAAAAGGTCAAAAAGGACTTGCTCAAAAACTATATATGATGTAGCTTAGTGTGTTTGTGTATTACAGTTAGAAAAATTAAGTAGTTATTCATTTTGTGATGTAGTTTGTGTATTACAGTTAGAAAAATTAAGTAGAGTTATTCATTTTGTGATGTAGTTTGTGTATTACAGTTGAAAAATTAAGTAGTTATTCATTTTGTGATGTAGTTTGTGTATTACAGTTAGAAAAATTAAGTAGTTATTCATTTTGTGATGTAGTTTGAAGGTTATCATTGTTTGAACAAACTGTGAAATAAGGGGCAGATATAATAAGATTTCATCTTCTTTCTGCTCCTTTCATTTTATCCTACTTGTATTCTTGTATCTGATGAAACTGTTTTGTATTGTTCTTTTAAAATGAATGAATAAACATCAAATCAAAATTATCTAAATAATCTTTTTTATTCAAAATCATAATCTTATTAACTTTTTTTTTAATTGTGTTTTATTTCCAGTCTGGGACAGACATCCACCAGAGATCACCTGCAGCTAAGAAGTGTGTGATGACTGAACTGAACTTTGAACTTTTCCAGCACCTGTCCCACCAAGAAGAAGTTGTGAGTACAGTAATGAGGACAAATACAGCCACACTGATGCTACTGGACAAAAACTTGATTAGTTAGATTGTAAACAGTCTGTTGCTGCTTATTGTTCTGACTGTTATTGTATTTATTAAGATTTTTTATTATTGTTAAAATAGTTTTATTGTAGAGTGCTGTTTATTTAAAATATCATCCAAATGGGTCACTTTTATTTATTACTACAATACTGTACAGTACAAACGTATTTTTGGCATATTTTCAAAATAAACATTTTGTAAGTCTTTATTTTGTCCTTTTTTTTGTACCGAAAATAAACCGAAAATAAACTGAACCGAGCCCTCCTTGTAGTTGAACCGAACCGAAATGTGATTTTAGCGTACCGTTACACCCCTAATGCGCAGGCTTTAAAGTTACTGAGCGTTGCTATGAGACATTCATCACGTCAACACTTCAAAAAGTTCAGCTCTTTATGAAAAAACTAACTGATGTTGTCAACAAGCCCTGGACCAGATTAAAGCCCTGCCATGATGATGAAGAGTGAGCGATTCAACCGTTCAAGAGGTATTGTTCTTTTATTATTATTATCTAAATAATATTTTTTTTAAATTTAAAATCATAATCTTATTAACTTGTTGTTTTTTTTACCTCTTTTGTTTTTTATTTCCAGTCTGTGACAGAGGTAGCTGCTCTCTCTTCCACTTCAGGGAAATCCACCTGCAGCTAAGAAGTGTGTGATGACTGAACTGAACTCTGAACTTTTCCAGGACCTGTCCCACCAAGAAGAGGTTGTGAGTACAGTAATGAGGACAAATACAGCCACACTGCTGCTACTGGACAAAAACTTGATTAGTTAGATTGTAAACAGTCTGTTGCTGCTTATTGTTCTGGTTCTGACTGTTATTGTATTTATTAAGATTTTTATTATTGTTCATATAGTTTATTTATTGTAGAGTGCTGTTTATTTAAAATATCATCCAAATGGGTCACTTTTATTTATTACTACAATACAATACAAACGTATTTTTGGCATATTTTCAAAATAAACATTTTGTAAGTCTTTATTTTGTCTTTTTTTTTTTGTACCGAAAATTAACCGAACCGAACCCTCCTTGTAATTGAACCGAACCGAAATGTGATTTTAGCGTACCGTTACACCCCTAGTAATTAAATAAGGTAAGGGTGTCAGTTTAATACTGACCCCTTAAATATCTTTACACCATCAACGGACGTGCTGCCCCTCTTTGGTACCAAACTTTCAGATTTATCAGCTTCTGTCGAGCCTGACGTCATTGTGCAACTGGTTAAAGCGCAGTGTTGACTTCTCCTGCTCTCTGCTCTGGTTTGCTCCACTCACTCACAAGTCACTTAACCAGGTCATGTGACCAATCAAATTGCAGCCTTCGCAATTAGAAAATCTTTTTTTATCATATTGCGATTTTATTGCAAATGCAATTAATTGTTCAGCCCTACTTTTAACGATCCAAAAACGCGATTTTGGATGGTTAAAATGGATTTTAAAGAGAAAAGAGAAAGGGAGAGGGTGAGTGAAAAGCACCAGAGTTGAGCCCCTCCTGAGTCTTCAGTAGAAAGAGACACAAAGAAATGATAAAGCTGATAAATGTCAATGAGGTTGATAATTTTCATTCATCATGCGATTAATTGATTTCTTGTTTATTGTGACAGGACTAATAAAAAGTACTCTTGCCAGAGTTTGAACCAAGAACTTCATATGCTGAGAAGAGATGGAGTTGAAGCTGTTTGGTCAAACTTTAAAGAGAGTGTTTTGTAAAATCTTATGCAAGATCACACACGTGTCATGACTGTGTCTCAGCTACTACCACAGCAAATTTTAAACGAATGTCTAAAACTGACTGTTATCACCGCTTTAGTGTAATGGGCAAAAACAGCATTGTTCGCCTTCCCTTTTCAGTTCGGGCAATAAACTTTCCAATTTTTAGCACAGATATAAAATATCAAATACATAGGTAGAAATGGACCGCCGTGGCTCAAAGGGAGGACTGAACCACGCTGGACTTTCTCATTAGAATATTACAGATCAGAGACTAAGAACACAAGGAGGAACAAAAAAAGAACTAAAAGAAGGCAGCGAACAAAAAAAAGGGGTTTGAGAACAGTGCAACAAAAGATTTTTAACAAAGACCAGGCAATAAATGGAGACAAAGTGATAAAGAGTGCGCTTGCATGTGTGCGTTTTGGTTATTAGAGGGTTCTGATTGTCTTGGCGTCCTATCAGGTGGCATCAAACCCATGTGCGATCTGGAAGGGGAACTACAAAGTGGATCCTGGGGCCTGCAGAAGGAAGCCTTTTTGATCGCACTAATTAAAAGCCATTTTGTTTAAAACAAACAGACACACATCTAATTGGCTCTTTTCCATAAAAAAGGGAAGGATGTTGAAAGTGGAAGAACGCATCACAGAGGGAGGAAACGTGAGCGTCTGTGTGTGAAGTAGTGTAGGATCAGAGGGAAGCTGTGCTAAACTTGGCATGTGCATCATTTCTGCACAGACATGTAGGCTTGCAAACACACAAACAAACATTTTACTAAGTGACCCACTATTACAAGTCTAGGAGATCATAGGTAAAAATGACCAGAAAACACACACAGTCAGAGGCGCATACCTTTGTTTCTTGAACGTTTAGCGCAGGGGTCACCAACACGGTGCCCGCGGGCACCTGGTCGCCCGCAGGGACCTCTTGAATCGCCCGCGGGGCATGTTCTAAAAATAGCATTCATCATCAAGGAGCACCACGTAAAAATCATCATTAATTGTATTTTTTAAGTTAAGAAATAACATTTGCAAGGATGTATATTTGAAATAAAAAAGATTAATAAAAATGTTAAAAAGAAACAGTTTTATGTATACAGTTTAGCTATCTTGTCTGGGGTCAAAGTTCAGAATAATGCGTAGACCACTCCCATCTCTTCAGCGGTGCAACTACAAGCTAGTTTTACCTCCCAGAGGGGAAAATGGCAGAAAAACGTAAGAAAACACATTTACATAGTGGCTGGGAGGACAAGGTCTTTCACAGTGTTAATAATAATAATAATAACAAATTTAATTTATAACGCACTTTTCATTAATGAAAATCTCAAAGTGCTACAAAGTGCAACAGAATTAAATGTCAATAAAACAAGTAATAAAACAAGTAAAATCAATAACAGTATCAACTAAGATCAAAGATAGAATCATGAGGAGTGTTGAAAGACAAGTGTGTGTGTATTTCATTAGGGGCTGTGGTGACAGCAAAACACAACGTGGAGCAACATTTCATCAGCTCACATGCTAGCTTCAATGCTAACTAGCCCCCTGGTGCCTCTCAACAGACAGAAGAATGTCAGAGGCAGCTTTGAGCAGGCAGACATTTTTCATGAGGCATTTTCAGGTGTGGAGAACTTGAAAGAAGCAGTGAAGAGATATGGGAAAATAATTTATTTAAAAAGAGTAAAAGATGTGATGATTAGTTAAAATGATTTTATATGTACCGCACTTTGTTGCAGCTGTGTTTGTTTTAAAGGGCTTTATAAATAATGTATTATTATTATTAAAAATGCTGCAGATCTGAGGATCAATACTAATGTTACATGATTCATTTAAAAAATGTCACATTGTTATATTATCCAATAATTCAGTCGTGTCATCTGGACATCGTTTTTATGGGCAGCCGTGGCGTAGTGGTAATGGCAGTCGTCCCCCGATCCGAAGGTTGGAGGTTCGAATCCCGAGTTCCCACACCATGTGTCGTTGTGTCCCTGGGCAAGACACTTAATCCTTAGTTGCTCCCGGTAGGACTGGCTGGCGCCTTGCATGGCAGACTACCGCTACCGGTGTATTAATGTGTATATGAATGGGTGGATGGCTGGTGCTGTAAAGCGCTTTGGGGCTCCTCATAGGGGGCTGGAAGGCACTATATAAGTAAGCTCCATTTACCATTTACCATTTTTATAGAAACGTTTCGCCCTCTATCTGGAGGGCCTCATCAGTCAAAGGAGTTCCAACAAACTGTTTCCCCACCAAGCAGTAAACACCTTAAGTGGACCAACCAGTTTGCTGGAGTCAAGATGGTTTCTGGGGGCCGTACTGTCCCTCGTCGACTCCTCGCAGGCAGGAAGCCACAGCCAAAGTGGTCCAGAGTCCAAATGACCCGACTGAGAATTTTTGGACTTGGTACTTGGGTTATTGAGCATGAACTTTCTTGTTATTATATTACATTACTGATATTTTGTATCTGCAAGAGTTAAGAGTTATTCTGAAATGTTACAAATACAACAGTTGGTTCAAACAGGGCTTGATTGGAAGATTTTATTCTTAATAGGTTCTTAAAAAATGCTACAGATTTGTTAACAGTAAAAGGCATACAGGTAGTCATCGGGTTTCGACGTCCTCGACTTACGACGTTTCGCGGTTACGACGCACCTCACATTAAATTTTTTTTTTAAATAAATAAAAATATTTTGAAATATTTATTTTGAAAAGCCGAGTTACGCAGTTTCCGGTTTCCGGTTTTACTAGCTGCGGAGGCTACAGCTGCCCTGTACTATCTAAAAAAGCTAAGTCTGTTCCTCTGGACATTCAAAAAACAAAAAACAACTTGTTGGAGCAAGCTGGACCGGCAGAAAAAGGCAGCTGCTGTGGAAAAGTAGCTGTTTTATGGACGGCGGTTTTACGACGTAAACGCAATAGAGAATACAGAAGAGGGACGGAGGAACGGCTTCACCAAAATACCAGTAGGTTATTAACTCTTGTTTCCCTTCATTATGGCTCCCAAATGTATGTGTGTTTTGATAATTATGTAGGGTACTGTGTTAGGATAGGCTAAGTGCTTAGTAAAATACAGTACTGTACGTATAAGGTGAAGTATTTACGTATGTTCCGACTTACGTCAAAATTCGGGTTACGACGCAGCGCAGGAACGGAACTCCGTCGTAAGTCGGGGACTACCTGTATTTTGAATGAATGTTACAAACGTGTTCATTCCTACAAGAATTAATAAAATATTTATAAAATGCACTGAATTTCAAATGTTACAGATTGAGTTTAACATAAAAGAAATAGTGTTTTATGATTAAATCAGTTAAGTCTTCCATTATGCCCCCTTGTTTAGGACTGGAGCCAATCTCAGCTGCTTTTGGGTGAAGGCAGGGGACACCCAGGACAGGTCTCCAGTCCATCACAGAGACAGAAAACGAGACAAACAACCATCCACACTCCCAGTCACAGCTAGGAACAATTTACATTTGCACAGAAGAGCCAAAAAAGGGATTCAAACTGAGTACTGTACTCAAGTTCTCGATTGAGAGTTCTAATCACTAGGGATGTAACGGTACACGTGGGTGTACCGAACCGTTTCGGTACGGCACGTTCGGTTCGGTCCACCTGCATACCGTTTCGGTTATTTTTTCACTCATTGAACGTTATTAACAGGGGAATATATGCACCGCGGAACTAAAATTCCTAGGTGCGTTTCAGCACGGAGCTATTATCGCGCAGCACGCGCAGCATTTAGCCGTTAGCATCTCGTGTGCGGTCTCCTGTTTGGGAACATTATGGCTTTCTTGTTAAAAGACGAGCGCACATCCAAAGCTGTGTGTGGACATTGTTTCACGAAGACTGGATCTGCAGCAGCAACACCTCTACACTGAAAAAAACAATCTATAGAATTTACCCAAAAAAGGTGAGGTAACAATTTGCACTCAGTTTAATTGGGTACATTTCACTAAATAATTTTAGTAAATTGTATCAAATGTCATCAGCTCTGAAACACCAATGTAAATTAGGTAAAATCTACCTAACTTTTTTGGATACATTTAAATACCAATTACCTTAAAATTTTTAGTAATAGTAATGCTTTTTTTTTAGCGTGGATGCACTTAAGTTTATTTAGGTAAATTTAACTAAACAATTTTAGTAAACTATGTCTAATGCCAACAGCTCTGAAACACTAAAATAAATTAGGTAAAGTCTACATAACTCTTTTGGATATATTTAAATACTATTTTACCTTTAAAATTTTAGTAAAAGTAATGCTTTGTGTTATTGTGGATGTACTTCATAATTTTACATAATTATAAACTATAAATAGCCATTATCTAGTATCTACTATGTGAAAGAATTACACAAAAATGCATTTCAGACAGTAAAATTTCAAAAATTTCAGACAGTAAAATTTCAAATAAATTTTGATTTAATGAACAACATGCTCAACAAACAGTACCAAACAATCTCATATACTCATTTCCAGCACCTTGAACTGTGCTACATTTTCTTAGCAAAATTTGCACATGTTTTGAATCTTGAACAGTTTTTCAACAATGCATACGCAACAGGGCTGCATAATTATTGCCAAACACAAACATCTCAACAAGATTCACCCCCCCAAAAAAATCCCTTAATCAGTGAGTCATTACCTGTACTTTATTTTTTAAGAACAATAAACCTTTGCTCTGGAGCAGCAGACATTTATAAATGGATGGACACAAACATACATACATACACACACATACTGTACACACACATACACACACACATACACATACACATACACACACACACAAATAAATAAAATAAATACATACATACACACATAAATAAATACATACATAAATACAAATAAATAAAATGAATACATACATAAACACATAAATAAAATAAATACATACATAAATACACACTTAAAAAGCACCACATAAACTAAACTAAAAATGGAAAACTTTACTTTATATTTTAATTGACCATTTCTTTCTCCCAGCTTAGTTCCAACAAATTATATATTGTAGCACCATAATTTACATTTTACAGTTTTTAAAATACATATATTTTTGTTTTTCCTTTTACTTCTACATTTGTGTCTTTTAAATGTTTATATTTATTGAAAGAAAAATCTTGAAGTCTTTATTTTCCTGTGTTGTTTGACATTTCTCACACTTGTTTTTACATTACCTTCAGCATGTCTGCTTCATTATGCAAATAAGGTGGGCTGTCCATCTTGATTCAGCTCCTCTATTGGTCAACAGACAGGAAGAAGCAGAATCAATGTGCAGACCGACTGTACATGCTTGTGGTTAAACGTTAAACTAAGCTGATGCAGCAAAAGCATGCACAGTCTGTCTGCACATCGATTCTGATCCTTCCTGTCTGTCGACCAATGGGAGAGGAGCAGACTCAAAGCACAAATGCATAAGTTAATGTAAAAACAACATCGAAATAAAGACTTGTGGTCAAGAAATATAAAAAATATATAAAAAATGTGTCCAAGTAACAGGAAAAAACAGTAAAGTAAATTATGTGCTAAAACATAATTTATTGGAACTAAGCTGAAAAAATCAAGACTGCCAATAAAATTATAAAAAATAAGTTAAAGTTCTCTTTTTTAATTTAATTTGAGCATTTTAAGTGGATTTATTTATTTATTGATCTATTTATATACTTCTGCTTTATTTATAATTATGTCAGTTTTGGCTCTCTACATGTTAGCTACCTGTCAGTTCAAAGTATCCGTAATCTGTGTGTCACGGGGAGGATTTTGGAACACAACGTTTCAAATATTTCTGAGAACCAGCAGAAATAAAAATAACCGAACAAACATGTACTTTGCAAATCTATAAAACTCAAATACAGTAACTGATTAAAACGTTCTGTTCGTGGAATGATTAAATAAAAACTTACATACAATCCATGAGTTTTCCTTTGAGAGTGTGGACCTTTCTGCATAGCTTTGCTCCATCAAGCTCCAGCAAAAGTTTTTGGAAAACATCAAATGTGTTTTTAAGCGTCTTTGGATACTCGAGGTTGAGGGCGTAGATCAGACCCATAAACAGAACACATGCTTTTGTTCTGTTTCCACACCCACTGAGGACTCGGTTTACCTCAATCACGACAGACACTTCTGCAGGATCCTCCTCGGCCATTGGATTATGGATCACAAGGACCTTCATGGTTTGGTCCACGTAGTCCTCTTGTTCGTCCTTCATGTTTGGTTGTAAAAAAAAAAAAAAAAAACAGGGACCACTTTAAATATAGTATATCAGCAACAAGATGTTTCAATATAAATCAGTTTTCTTGTTCAACACAAGCTGATTATTGTGTATCAATCAGAAAACCAACTTTATTTAAAGCTCTCAACAACCAAGCTCCATCTTATATTAAAGATCTTATTGTTCTATATTTTCCTAACAGAGCACTTCACTGTCAGACTGCAGGTTTACTTCTGGTTCCTAGATTTTCTAAAATGGGAGGCTGAGCTTTTAGTTATTAAGCTGCTCTCTTGTGGAACCAACTTCCAGTTTCTGTCTGTGAGGGACACACTGACATGGAGATGCAGTATAACTGAGCCGAACTAATCCGAGCAGAAACGAGCCGAGCTGAGCTGTGCCTCTGGAGATATGTGCCTCATGTGGCTCTGAAGGTTCAGGTCAGAGTCCATCACTACACCCAGATTTTGGGAATGACTGCTAGTTTCTAGCTGTAGCAACTGAAGTTGTGCATTGACTTGATTAGATCGTTACTCTTTAGGTGTAGTGTGAAAAAAAAGGAGATGAAAGAAGATGACAAGAAAGGAGAGAAAAAAACGTGAACATCTTGAGATGATCAGTCATTTCATAACATACCTGGCAGTCAAGGAAGAGATCTTCTTGGTTTTCTCCAAGGTACTCAATAAGACCACGAATGACAGCATCTCTTCTTATCTCAACACTCTGGGACTGTAAATAAATGTATAAAAATGTGTTTAGTCACTTTAAAAAGGTGCCTTAAATTCATTCAACCTTTATTTAGTCAGGTAAATCTTGTCAGGTAAATCTAAATGTTTAGTGAAAATGTGTACAGCTTAAGTCAAAGGTGTTTATACTATTACATTTCAGAAAATGAAACATTTTGAACATTTCACTTTTTTTGTTGTTAAACTAATTTAGCAAGAAGGTGGGTACCAGTACTTTATGGATGACAATATAATTGTTTCCAACAAATTCAAATTCAACCAATTCAATCTACAGTGCATCCAGAAAATAGTGGCCAAAAACCACAGTCCAGACTTGAATCTGATTCAATATCGCTGGAGATATTTTAAAATGGCCGCTGAAAACTGCAAAGAAGAATAGCCAAAATTGCCTAAAGATAAATACGCCAAGTTTGTGGCATCATATTCAAACGACTTAAAGCTGGTTTTGTCGACAAAGGTAGATCCACAACGTACTTCCATCTTGAAAGTGTAGTGGCTTTCATTGTACCGTGGCGGTGCACCACAATCAATTACATGTAGCGGAAACGCTGTATATATATATTTTTTTTTTTACAAAAGTTTTGTGTACGGTAGTAGTTAAGCCATTTTTACAATTCCAACTTCCAACTAGTTTTATGCAAACAGGTCTTTGCAAATTTATGATAATATTAAACAACAATATACCTGATTTAAAGTGTCCAGAAGAGTGTGAATCCTGTGACCTGCAACTCCACCTTTTCCACGCAGCAGTTGTAGAAGTTGTGGCGTATACTCATCGAATTTCTGCACAAATGTCTCCTCCAGAGGAATGGCTGCAATACGAAGGAACTCCTCTTTGATCTAGCAAACATGCAAAGATACCCAAAAAAAACAAAAAAAAAAAAAACACGTTCATTACTGACAAATCCTAAGCAGATAATTAAGACAACAGTTATTGTAAGGCTGTGTTGATGCTGCTAGATTGATTTATTAGGAGACACAGACTTTTTGTTTCAGCGGGCAACTGCTCCCCCTCCTCCTTGAACGACTGGGCACACTAGTGCGACTGGAAATATTTGTTAGTTGCACTATCAGGTCGCAAATAAAGTAGTCGCCTTCTATCACAAAGGCTGGCTTCTGAACTTTGTGCTCAACAATTTAGACAGTCCTGTTCCTTTTTGACCTGCCACAGCATTCCATTATTTACAAGTTCAACTTTGCATCAGTCCATCTCTGGGGCCCAGAAAAGCTGGTGGCATATAATTGATTTGTTAAAAAAAAAAAATTATATATATATATATATATATATATATAAAAATAAAAACATTAAATAAATATATTATATATATATATATATATATATATATATATATATATATATATATATATACCCATTTAAACATTAAATACTTTAATTTTGAAATGTATAGGTTGAAAATATTTTGAATAATCATTTTCTGATTTTATTTATGTATATTCAACAACACCCATTCCTACTGATAGCTGTTTGGAAAAATACTCAATATGCCCATCATTAGGTCACCATTGCTAACACATTAAACACAAAGCCTATTGTTAAAAGTACTTGGTACCGAGTACTTTTTATGTAGTAAAGTTTGTAATTATAGTTAAATAAAATAGTAATTTGACTTGTATTGCTATAATTATTAAAATAATTCTAATAATGTTAAGAGTATTCTACTTAGGTAACAGTTAAGTCTTTCAATACTCATTTTACCTCTGATGAGAGGGTGATGGGTCGAATATTATGGAAGGTGCAGTATCTGTGGAGACAAAAAGTAGCATTAACAAACATAAACTTAGCCATTAGCCATACTTTCTGTTACCATACCCATACCATACCATTTTATTTATAAAGCACTTTAAACAGGAACAAGTCCACCAAAGTGCTGTTGTCAAGTCTGATGCTGCATTCCAGTTACCTCGTATTTTGGGAACTACGAAGTGGCAGTGACGTCATCTCCCCATCTACCACTTGAAAACACGTTCCGGTTACCCTGGTGGTAAAATAAGATGGACGCACGCATTGTTTTTGTTGCTGTTTCGGAATATAATAAATTACTAAACATATATGCACTCAGACTACCAGTTATGCACTCCAGATTACCAGTTATGCACTCCTGACACAGAACATGTCAAAGAAGAAAGATGAACGTCGAAGGTAATAGATTTAATATATATTTTTCTCGTTGGGAAAAAGAAAAACTGGCTTTACAGCTAAAAAAAAAAAACGTCTTCGCTCACTGCACAGCAAAACATGTAGGGGGTTTACGATATGTTGAAGAAACTGTACAGTGGTTGCTTTATTTTGCTAAATAAATAAGTTGCTAACACCGGTTGCTAACCCTGCTGACCACTTGACCAGGTCACCCTTGTAAAAGAGATCTCGAACGTGCAAAATAACTGGTAAAATAAAGGTGATTGATTTTATGATATATAACACCATCAGAAAGTTTTGGTTTGTAGCCTGACACTACAGTACTGTTGTTGTTTTTTTACAATCAACCTTTATTTAGTCAGGTAAATGTCATTGAGCCTCGTGAACTCATTTAAAAAAGTGACCTGCTACAAACTAAAGAATGATTAACAGCAATGGTAGAATTTCCTTAAATAATAGACAATAAACACAAGAGAGAAATATATATTTTTTCTTTTAAAACAAAGTATCAAAGACTAGAAAAACATTATAAGGTAGATGTATAAATCAAAGACAGGAACATATCTGCATTGTTTTGCCAGGATTCCAAGAGATTCAACTATTCTCCAGATTCCAACAGTTTCCTGAAAGTAGCTGTCTGAAATGTGTATTTTTCACATAAACAAGAAGTCAAATGATGAAAAAATGACAGAGAATTGCAGCTCATTATTAACTTTGTCTGTCTGAAATAAACACTGTTTTCCCATTGCAGAGTTGTCTTGGACCCTACCATGCTGCCAGAAAACCCATCCATCCTGAAGAACAATGGTGCTCTAAGTGAAGCAGACAAGCAACGTAACGCTGAAATCAGCCGTGGAAGGGTGATTGTGGAGCAAGCCTTCGGATGTTTGAAGTGCAGGTGGAGACGGCTTTGTGACGTGCAGAATACCAGAACTGTTGTGGTGGTGAAGATCATAGTGGCTGCCTGCATCCTCCACAACTTGGGACGTGGGCCATCACAAATTTGTCAGCAGCATGCAGACGGGTCCCCCAGGGAGGATGATGAAAATGAATAACTCTTAGAATTCCGGTGTGTAAAAGAAAAAAATAATAGGTAGTACGTTGTTTTGAAACTTCCTACATTAGCGCAGTTGTTCATGACAAAACTGTCTGTACAAATGTACTTAAAAGACTGCTATAATGAAGCTTAATAAACATTTTTCTTTAAATACAGCATTTTGTCTTTGAGTTGTGACAAAAGTTCCAATCTCAGTTGTCTGAAAGTTTCAGTTTTAATTACAAAATGTGCAACAGAACAGCATTTTCAAAATTCATACAATCAAAGGCACTGAAAACCAAACATTTTTACTGGGCCGAACCTGAGCAAAATAAACAATGTGAAAACAAAAAAAACTTTAAAAAAAAAACAGAAGTTGTTTTGTGCAAAACAATAAGAAAGTTTACAGTACAGCTACATTTTTTTGTAGCATCTGGGCTGATTTCATTTGCTCCTGGGTTGATTTCATTTGCTCCATCATGTCCTGATGTCGCTGTTGACTGTTTTCCTCTGACTGGCGGAAGAACTCCAAAACCTCACTAGACCTTCGCTTGCGAGTGGAACACGCATGTGTTCAATCGAGAACAGTGTTTGTTCTTTATTAAAACTGTCATTCTCGCGGATGGGGGACTCTGCGTGGCTGCTGGTTGATGGAGAGTCTTCACAGTTCTCTGAAAAAATCATATAAGTGCAGGAGAGAACTGGATGATGGCATAAAGAAGGCCAAAGCCGCGTATGCACAGAGAATCGAGGGACAGTTCACCTCACATGATCCAAGGAGCATGTGGCAGGGCATCAAATGCTTAACAGACTACAAGGGCAAAAGCAAACAATGCCCCAGGGACCCATCCCTGCCTGATGCCCTCAATAAGTTTTATGCACGTTTTGATGATCCAAACAGACCAACTAGCACCAGACTCACCTCATCACCAGACGAGGAGCACCTCAAAGTGACCGCAGCAGAAGTGAGAGGCAGTCTCAGAAGGATCAACCCTCATAAAGCTACGGGTCCAGACAACATCCCAGGGAAAGTTCTGAAGGAATGTGCGGACCAGCTCTGTGAGGTGCTGGCTGACATCTTCACCACCTCACTTGCACTGGAGTCAGTTCCCACCTGCCTGAAGACCGCCACCATCATCCCAGTCCCAAAAAGCTCCACAGTGACTGGTCTGAATGACTACAGACCGGTGGCTCTCACCCCGATAGTCGCTAAATGTTTTGAGAAACTGGTCATGTCCCACATCAAGACAGCCGTCAACATCAACGAGGACCCTCATCAATATGCATACCGTGAGAACCGATCAACAGAGGACGCCATCTCCTCCGTGGTCCACACTGCTCTCACCCACCTGGATCAGAAGGACTCATACGTGCGTCTGCTCTTTGTGGACTTCACATCTGCCTTCAACACCATGATCCCCCAAACTCTGATAGACAAACTATCCACACTTGGACTAAGCCCCTCTATTTGTAACTGGGTCTTAGACTTCTTAACAGACAGACCACAGTCCGTGAAGATCCACAACTTCTCCTCCTCCACCATCACCCTCAGCACTGGCTCTCCTCAGGGATGTGTGCTGAGCCCTCTTCTGTTCACTCTGCTCACATATGATTGTACAGCCACACATCCAGGCTGTCATATTGTTAAGTTTGCAGATGATACAGCTGTGGTGGGATGCATCACAGATAATGATGAATCCAGCTACAGACAGGAGGTGGAACATCTGGAGAGCTGGTGCAAAGAGAACAACCTTCACATGAATGTGAAGAAGACGAAGGAGATGATTGTGGACTTCAGAAGGAACAAACACACCCACACCCCACTGTATATAGGTGGATCTGCGGTGGAGGTGGTCTCCAGCTACAAATACCTGGGTGTACACATGAATGATAACCTCAGCTGGAGCAACAACACCACCAGCCTGATCAAGAAAGGTCATCAGAGACTCTACTTCCTCAGACGGCTGAGACGAGCCGGTCTGAGAAGCCCAGTCCTCACCTCGTTCTACAGGTGTGCAGTGGAGAGCGTCCTGTGCTCCAGCATCAACGTGTGGCATGGAGGCTGCACAGTTGCAGAGAGAAAAGCTCTGCAGAGAGTGGTGAAGGCTGCACAGAAGTCTGTGGGAGTCAGTCTCCCCACCATCACAGACATTTACACCTCCAGATGCAGAAAAAGAGCCACCTGCATCATGAAAGACCTCACTCACCCAGCACACTCACTCTTTGCACCACTCCCCTCGGGACGGAGGTTGAGGAGCATCAAATGTAGAACCACTAGACTGAGAAACAGCTTCTACCCTGAGGCTGTCAGACTCATGAATAAATAAATAATAAGAATAAACACTGCAAAATGTCACATCATACTGATACTGATCTGTTTCTTGTTGCTGCGTTCATCTGTGACCATCTGCTCATGTTCGTGCTGCTGTTTATAATGATGTTTTTCTACTACATTAGGGCTTAGTGTATTACTAGCTGATGTGATGTCTCTCTTAGTTAATCCTAGATGTTATTATTGTATTTCTCTTGCATTTGTTGTTGGATGTAACTGGGACCCTGTGTACATAATCTCGTTTTCAACACATGTACTACATGCGGTGCAAATGACAATAAATTCTCTCTGACTCTGACTCTGACTCTGATATAAAAAGAAAAAAAACACAGTATTGTTAAATTCATTATACAGTAATTGGTTTGGTTTGCATTAAAACTTATTTCTCCAAAATCTTACCAGCTGTGCTGTCCTGTGCAGGTTGGATAAGCTCAACTTTCATAGTGAGGTTTGCATCAATGTACAAACAGGACAAATCCCCTGCACTGCGATACAGGCTGCCAGAAAATGTTGTTGTTCTCTGCTCATCAACAAACATGTTGTTGTACTGGTCGAGGTAGACTGAAAACAAACACAAACACACACTTACTATACAAATATACACGTCCTAACACATAAATATCATACAGGATTATAGAATGTTTCTAAACACGGATCTTTGGAAACCAAATATATATTTTTTTAACCACAGTTTAGTGCTAATTTATAGTCAGTTCAACAAACAATGTGTGTTTAGTTCTGGGTTGGCTAACAAAATAAGCCACAGCGCCAAAGAAAACAAGGGTAAAAAATATATATTTTAAAATAAAATTCATAACTAATAGTTACTTTTTTAATGTGCTGAATAATAAAATGTGGCGAATGAAAGTCGCTGCCGCTGGCCTACAGAACTGTTGTGATCCAAACAACGACAAAAACAGCCGTACGCCGCATGACATGCAACTAAACACAGGTTTTTAATGTGATCTGTGTTCACAAGCATACGCTTAAGCTGTGTGTGTGATTAAAAAACACACAACAACATTTTACAACTGTTATTTTAGTAAAAGTTAAGGAGTTCACTTACTAAGGACGCGAGTGGCCGCCATTTTGAATACGTCACTGGGATAAACTGGGGGCCGAAAAAATTGCCCCACTTCACGAATGGGAGTTTCCCACTGGAGCGGGCGTTCCAGTTAAAATCCACCACTGGGACCTTGGAAATTCCCACAATACGAGGTTACTGGAACGTAGCATGAAGGCGGGGAACGAGATCGGCGGGGAAAAAAAACTCGACACTACACCTGTTAGGAGAAACATCTTCGGCTACATCATAGTCTAAAAGTATTTAGCCTTGTCGGGCAGTAAACAATAACTAAAATAAAACCACAAAGGAGTTCAATAGATACAACTGAGTACATATGCTGAGATTTTTTATTTACTGATATTTCTTTATGCCAAAAATGTACACATTTGAGCAGGAGGAACACTTTCTGTTGTCAAGTCCGAGGGCGGGGAACGAGATCAGCAGGGTAACAAAACTCGACACTACACCGGATGTAGTTAGCTTATAGCTTCGCACTCGAAGAAAAGACTTTAACACCACTTACGCACAGTTTTCAACACAAAAAAAGTAACGATCACAGATCAGAGGTCTGGTTTCTCTAGAGCTGACCAACGCTTACTTTAACTTTCGAGAGAAAAAAAATTTCAACGGAACGCAGCGTTTTGCGCATGCGTCCGGCCGGTGTTGTGTCGAAATATGTTTCCCCGGCAAGGTTGGTTCTCAAAACGGTTTCCTTTCGTTTTCCTCCTAACCATGGTTGTTTAACAACAAGCATTTTAATTAAGTGCTAAAAGAAAAATATATCGATCTTTTTAGACCGTTATAGCAGGAGAAACATCTTCTGATGGCTACATCATAGTCTAAAAGTATTTAGCCTTGTCGGGCAGTAAACAATAACTAAAATAAAACCACAAAGGAGTTCAATAGATTTAACTGAGTACATATGCTGAGATTTTTTATTTACTGATGTTTCTTTATGCCAAAAATGTACACATTTGAGCAGGAGGAACACTTTCTGTTGTCAAGTCTGAGGGCGGGGAACGAGATCAGCAGGGTAACAAAACTCGACACTACACCGGATGTAGTTAGCTTATAGCTTTGCACTCGAAGAAAAGACTTTAACACCACTTACTACGGTGGCCCTGAGGTGCAAAACACATTAACAAATAAGGCTAAACACTTTAACAAATAGTTCTGAAACAAATTAACAAATTCTGAAACACTTTAACAAATTCTGAAACAAATTAACAAATTCTGAAACAAATTAACATTTTCTGAAACACTTTAACAAATTCTGAAACAAATTAACATTTTCTGAAACACTTTAACAAATTCTGAAACAAATTAACATTTTCTGAAACACTTTAACAAATTCTGAAACACTTTAACATTTTCTGAAACAAATTAACATTTTCTGAAACACTTTAACAAATTCTGAAACAAATTAACATTTTCTGAAACACTTTAACAAATTCTGAAACAAATTAACATTTTCTGAAACACTTTAACAAATTCTGAAACAAATTAACATTTTCTGAAACAAATTAACATTTTCTGAAACACTTTAACAAATTCTGAAACACTTTAACATTTTCTGAAACAAATTAACATTTTCTGAAACACTTTAACATTTTCTGAAACACTTTAACATTTTCTGAAACAAATTAACATTTTCTGAAACAAATTAACATTTTCTGAAACAAATTAACATTTTCTGAAACAAATTAACATTTTCTGAAACACTTTAGCAAACGAGAGAATCACACGGAAAGGGAATGTCCTAACGAGGCTGACCCGGAAGTGATGACCCGGAAGTGATGACCCGGAAGCGGTCATTTTGACCCAAGATGGACGACAGTCGAGTCACGTTTTGCCCGTTCTGTGGGACACCTATAAGTTTATTAAGCTGTTTTGTATTTCGTGCGGTCGATCCTTGGAGTTTTTAAATGGCACAGAGCAGATGGATGCAGGAGAGGGGACATCTCAACAACCGGACAATGCTAAACAAAGTACCGTAAGTGCAGCGTAATGTTAGCATTTTTAATTAGCCTGTGAATAAAACATATTAGCGCTATTGGTTACCTCATTTTGATTTTTGAGACCGACCTTTTTTAATTTCAGCAGAACAACCTGGCCCATCATATAAATGTTTCAAAGAGTACCGAAGCTCCAAGTCCAAAGAGCGTCAGGATTTTAACTACGGTCCGAGAGGAAAACATAAAGGAAAAAACGTGCAGGTAAGCTGTACTCACCTGACTCGCTGACTGTGAAACTGTACTAGCACAAATATTAGACCATAGAGAAACACATATGTATGTATCGTGTTTATTTATTGATTTTTTTCTACCTCTTATACGTTAAATTGCTCTCATCTTTGTCACAGATAAACATTGGATTGATGGTGCCAAGTGGGACTGGTTTAAAACCTCTAAGAGGGAAAATGGTCCTGTTATTTGTAGACCCAGAGGTAGGAGCACCCGAGATACTGCAACAAGGTGTCCAGAAAATGAGAAGGTTTAACAAGGACATACAAGAAGGACCGCACATCCTGTTGTATCCAGACTGCTCAGAGGAAGTCACTGTGCCTGGATCAGAAAGACCATTCAAACTGGCTCATTATAAAAGGGAACCAGGAAGGCAATATTCCAGAATTACATTGTTTATTTGCCGTAAAACACATTTTAAATGAGGTGAGTGGATGTAAACATTAAATAAAGTATTTTAACTTGTTTCAATCTACTGAAAGACGCCTCCACAGTATCTGTATGATCAGTTATTTATTTTTACAGAAGTGGATGATGCCTCAGATTCCTATCCTGAAATTGTCATCACATCAAGGAGGCTGAGTTCAATCAAGCAGACACAGTGGTATATCAAACATTCACAAAACATACATTTTTTTATTTTTGGGGGTGGATTACTGCACTTGTAATTTACTTTTTGTGTTGTATTTTGTTCAGTATTTTGTGCAGACAGTTTCAATTGAAATAACAGAAGGATTTTTTTTATATATGTTTGAGACAAGAAAGTTCATATATGTTTGAGACTTAATAATACCTTACTAACTAAAGTAACTTAAACAAAATTGACTCTTGTTGTTTATTTTAGTTTGTAACTTATCAAATATGAAACCAAAGCAGTTTGCCAGGGCTAAATGTTTTTAGTTTATTTTAGAGAGAGAGAGAAAAAGATCATCATTCCGCTGCAGACGAGGGAGGGATGGGGGCGACGTGAAGAAGTGCCTGTGCAGATTACTTCTACTAGCATATTTAGCTAGTTTATATCAGCACATTACGGTGAAGCAATGAATAACCCGAAAACAACCTGAAAAGCTCTGAGGTTTAGTATCTACAGTACTAACGTTGGGCACGTTTTATTAAAAGAGGTGGAACACAATCTTATTTATCTTAAATTAGCACAGACAGATACCCTGATGCCTGCTCAATAATCCAGGTAGAAAATTTAAAAAAAAAGCTAAGTCTGGTCCTCTGGACATTCAAAAAACAACACAAAGCAACAAAAAAAAAACTGTAGAAACGTTTCGTCTTTCGTCCGGAAGTCTTTCGGACGAAAGACGAAACGTTTCAACAGTTTTTGTTGTTGTTGTTGCTTTGTTTTGTTTTTTGAATGTCCAGAGGACCAGACTTAGCTTTTTTAGATAGCACAGACAGAGCTCAGCCAAAGCCTTAAAGTCCTCTATCACCAAGCCTGGCTGTTAGTTTAAACATCAGGTGTAATACAAGACAGGTCATGCAGCCACACTGCTGCAATACTGTGGAATAAATGCTGATACTAATTCCAGCCCTCTGGAGTGAGGGTGAAACGTTTCTGCTAAAAAGAAACTGTCCAGATGAACTGATTGAGAATGAGCGGATTTGATACCTGGACTATTGAGAATTAACTTTCTTGTCTTGAACCACTTTGGACATGTCTGCCTGCCTGGGAGGAGTCGACGAGGGACACGCCCCCAGAAACCATCTTGGCTACAGCAAACTGGTTGGTCCACATAAGTTGCTTACTTGGTGGGTTAACTTCAGTGTGCTTTGGACTACTCTGACTGAGGAAGCCCTCTGGAGTGAGGGTGAAACGTTTCTGCTAAAAAGAAACTGTCCAGATGAACTGATTGAGAATGAGCGGATTTGATACCTGGACTATTGAGAATTAACTTTCTTGGCTGATACTAATTGTTTTATTTTTATTAGTTAATTTAATTGTGTTTTGCAATGATAGGATGCACCTACTGTATTTAGTTTGTAATAAGCCTGGATGGAATTTTGGACTCTGTGCAGCTCCTAGAGATTAAATGTCCTCTAAATAGCTCCATGTCATTTGCACAGTTTCGGTGTTGGCCAAATTGTGACATCAGATGCTTAGAAGATGAGAAGTACCGGTACCTCATTCTAACCAATGGGCAAAGTGGATTCTATGTCCAGGTGAGTAAATGTTGCAATTTTCAGTATATGTACTTATGTGACAGGTACTTGTAAACCTTCATTAAAACATATTGTACATTTATTCTTCCAGATTCAGCTGACAGTGACGTGCCTGGAGCTGCAGAGCTGCACGCTGGTTATATGGACACCAACAGAACACCTGGAGTTGGACTTTTCTTTTTTACAAATACTTTACAGATAAACAGATGAAACACTTCCATAACTTTTACTTTTCAAACATGTTTCCAACATTGATAGATGAATTTTTTTGCAAATAAGATTCAGCTCTGCCACAAATACCTTGAGCTAAAATGCAGTAAGCACATAAATATTCATACCGTACACAACACATCATATGAAGCTGCTTTGGAGAAAATACCAGTCTTAATAGTTGTTTATTAGTTTTTAGTTTTATTAAAAAAATTAAACTCCAAGGCATAATATCACCTTCAGACATATTAACTCCATCCATCCATCATCTTCCTCCTGGTTTTACGTCATGTCACAGGGGCAGCAGCTTGAGCAGGGAGTGTCCAGACAGCAACTTCCATCTCTTCTGGGAGGACTCTTACGGCCTTCCCAGACCACTCCAGCATGTCCTGGGTCTTCCCTGGGGTCTCCTCCCAGTCTACATGTTAACATACAATAAAATGTACAGACAAAAATAAAAACATTATTTTGCAACTAACATATTTGTTTCAGTTTTACCTCGTTTGTCTTTACAAAACAATCAATGAAAGTGATGTGAAAGCTTGTTAAAGTGTAATAACAAATAGCTTTTCAGTTTTCATTTTTTGACATCGTGATGTTTTCAACAGCTGTGCTACATCATCCATTACAAAGCTCTGTCTTAGTTTTGTCAAAGTCATTACAACTTGATCTACAACAGGCAGACAATGAAACAGGAGCAAATTGTTGTAAGCAGGAAACTACTTAGTTTACTACTACTACTACTAGTTTACTACTCCAGCGGTTAATGTCATGGTCAGGTTGAGGCAGGGGGACAGCAAAGGGCGGCTTAGCTGAGGGAACTATCATAAAAAAATAAAAATACATGGAATTAGGGTTCCATAAAAAAAAAGACTGTGTTCCAAATATTAGCCACATTGTTTACAAAATATTTGACAAACAGCGTGGAAATGCTGTTAATAAAGCAAACTACTCAGTAAAAAAATTAATTATTTTTTGTATGCAGTCAGTTCTTACCATCTTCAGCACTGTCCTCAAAGGAAAGGTCTCTGTGCAGAGGTGGAAGCTGCACTTGTGCTGGAATCTGAAAAGGAGCGATATCTTTCAGTTATTTATTTATGGCTTCAGTATAATTTTAAAACATCAGATGAAGTAGCTGTGAAAATTATCCAGACATTGCTATTGATGCAACAAATAGATATTTAAGGGTGAGTTGAAACGAACCTTTATACAACTCTGTATTCTTTGCACTCTCTTTTTCCTTCAGTAGAAATGACAGTGGTGATGGAAGGGCCACGGGTGTCTGTTGTGATGGAAGGGCCACGGATGTCTGTTGTGATGGAAGGGCCACGGATGTCTGTTGTGTGTTTGCCAGGACTGTAAACAATCAGAAGAAAGTAAACAAATGATTTTATGTACCGTAGCTTAAAAACATAAAGCATCAGATTTCTTTTCAGTAATAGAATGTACATTTCTTTACCCTTAACTGTTGAGGATTCTGAATCACCTGATGCGTCTGAACACCTGGACACCGTTGCAGTTGGACCTAAATAAAGATAATGTATCAGTCACTGTATGAATCCCAATTGAACACAACAGGTGGTGTTTAGTGGAAACTCAAAAAGTTGTGCTTTTATTCCTTCTGCTTCTGCCAGAACACAATAGGTCAAGGCTCAGTTTTGGAGGGTTATTCATCGTAAAAGAGAATAGCACTCCAGTCCTGAAATCACCTACTTTAAGAAAAACCTGTCTTTGCTCTGTTTGACACTGGGGTTCCCTCTGTTTCCGCTGATCCTGACACTGTGTACACGGAGACAAATATGGGAGAGAGACTAAACACAAGCAGATTATATTTTAGAATTTCATCAAGTGTAACTATAGTGTGCGTACTGCTCTGACTTAAGGCCGAGATACACTCGAGCGTTCTCACGATACGCCTATACGCAGCGTACGTACGTCAAGGCAAAAGCGTAGCCCCTCAGGGCATGTACGCGCAAAGCTTTTTTTTAACGTGCGCGATACGCGGTGTCTGACCATAAACTTCCCCGGCGCCGGACTGTTTTGTATGTTACACAAATGAAATAAATTCCCCTTCTTTATCGCTGATCGGGCCTTTTCTTTTGTTTTTTTGCCTAAAGTCAAGTAATCACTTCTTCCTCCGTTCACTCCATGATTGAAATGAATGAATTCAGGTCCTACCTGGGTGCGCGATGTTTTAAATATCCCTGGTGGGCTGTGTGCTGCAGGAAAAGTGCTCCCTGTTATTATTTTTATTTCTGAGAGAACTTTTTATAACATATATAGTAGAAACACCGTATCAGAACACCGCCGCGGTCTTCAGCGAGCTACATGAGCTGAGTGAAAGCTGTCAATCATTTCAGTAGGCGTGTCAGCAAGTGACCAATCAGCGAGCTCAGTTGAGTCCCCTCCGTGCGCAGCTGCTCATATTACAACAAGGAGAACGCGAGCGTTTGAAAGCTGATAGTTTCTGAAGTATAGCAGCAAAACACATGCGCACAAAATGCGCGCGTAGAGTGGCGTACCTGAGGACGCTCAAGTGTATCTCGGCCTTCAGGAGCGTAGAGGGTGAGATGCTCAGCATTGCAGCCTCCAATCCTTCGTACTCCTCCATCACTATGAGAAATCAAAAAATTATATTGTAAAAAAAATCAAGGATCAGTTTGGGAGGAATATTCAGTTTTTAAGGCAATTTTTGTCCTTTCATCTTAAAATTGTTAATACAACATTCTTAGTTGCTCACCCAGATGTTTCTGTGGCACACTGGATGGTGTGGTTGTATGACTGGATGATGATTTCTGTCTCTTGAGCAGGTGCTGCTGCAGCTTCTAGTCTCCCAGCACTTCTGAATCATCTGTGACATCCCCTCCTCTTTGATGAACTGCAGACAAACATTTCGCCGCACAATGTCCTCTCTCTATGGCTCAGATTTGTTCTGCACACTAGGATAATTTTTTATCATTTTGGCCTCAGGAGAGGGGTCCTGACGAATAAATCCAAGGGGTCCCTTGCGGAAAACAACTCTTTGTTTTCCTGGATAAAAGATGGTCTTCTTCTGCATTTTGGCCTAGTATGGAGCAAAAAAGGGTAGATCATGCGTTAAAAAAAATCTGAAAACCTTTTAAATATATTTTGCATAAGAGCTCAACTGATTATTCAACGTACTGATAGTTCAAAAAGTTTCTATTTAAGGAAACTAGCAGATTGACCTGCAGCAAGGAAACAAATATATTTTCCATTCTGTTCATTTAGCTCTAAACATCAAAAGGTGCTCAAATGCAGCTAAAGACAGGAAGGACATAAAATATAATGATTTATCCGTTTTTATTTACTTGTACTGCAATCAGATATCAGTGTTTCAACACAGTGTACTCTCTCTGATATTATTATTTTAATTATTATTACATTTTGGCAAAAATTGAAACAGAATCTATGATTGTGAAAAAAATGCTGACTTTATCCTCACTCTAATAAAAAACACTGAGCATAATCTGTGAATAAAACATAAAGTAATCCTGATCCTTAAAAGTTAGTGTTTTTTAGGCAGCGTTGCAACACTTACTTTTTAAGAAATCACCACAGTTTTATTGTAAAACACAGACACATAAACCACACATAAAACCATAATGGTTTTATTACTGGCCAACGCCAGACAAAGGAGCACACTGTGGTAGAAAGTAACGCTGCCATTACATGAATATATGTTCGGTCGGAAAAAAACGCGATCATGACGATAAACATGTTTCATATATTTATGTTTCGCCCTCAGCATAACTTACCTTTTAAATGTGAAGGATGCATGTAAAGATCGCTTTTCTTTAGTTTGTTTTCGCGTGTTGTCCATCTCGGGTCGAAATGTCATCACTTCCGGGTCGTCACTTCCGGGTCAGCCTCGTTAGGACATTCCCTTTCCGTGTGATTCTCTCGTTTGCTAAAGTGTTTCAGAAAATGTTAATTTGTTTCAGGAAAATGTTAATTTGTTTCAGAAAATGTTAAAGTGTTTCAGAATTTGTTAAAGTGTTTCAGAAAATGTTAATTTGTTTCAGAAAATGTTAATTTGTTTCAGAAAATGTTAAAGTGTTTCAGAATTTGTTAAAGTGTTTCAGAAAATGTTAATTTGTTTCAGAAAATGTTAATTTGTTTCAGAAAATGTTAAAGTGTTTCAGAATTTGTTAAAGTGTTTCAGAAAATGTTAATTTGTTTCAGAAAATGTTAATTTGTTTCAGAAAATGTTAAAGTGTTTCAGAATTTGTTAAAGTGTTTCAGAAAATGTTAATTTGTTTCAGAAAATGTTAATTTGTTTCAGAATTTGTTAAAGTGTTTCAGAAAATGTTAATTTGTTTCAGAATTTGTTAAAGTGTTTCAGAAAATGTTAATTTGTTTCAGAATTTGTTAAAGTGTTTCAGAAAATGTTAATTTGTTTCAGAATTTGTTAATTTGTTTCAGAATTTGTTAAAGTGTTTCAGAATTTGTTAATTTGTTTCAGAACTATTTGTTAAAGTGTTTAGCCTTATTTGTTAATGTGTTTTGCACCTCAGGGCCACCGTAACTTACGCACAGTTTTCAACACAAAAAAAGTATCGATTAACTCTGACAACTCTGATTGTACACTTCAACACCACTTATGCACAGTTTTAAACTAAAAAAAGTAAAGATTAAATCGGACAACTCTGATTTTCTGCAGTTAGCGTAGGCTAAATTTTTAAAGTTTCTACCGTGTACCGTTGACTTATATTACATAAAACATACAGTTAAGTCTTGTGAACCATCAAATACGTCAACATTTACATTATTGGCACTAAACAAATTGTATTAAATGGAAGTTTTGCTCACATTCGATGCAGAGGATCCGTGTTTTCACCTGCCTTCAGAATGGAAGTCCTGTCCAGTTTGAGCGCGGCTGCGCGAGGTAACCGGCCTTCCTGCGCATGCGCACATTGCGATGTATGGCCAAAATATTAGGGTACAATTTCTGCTATTTGTTATGCTGGAATTGTTACAGTCCAAAATTAGGTAGTGTCGATAGGATTTACCCATTATATTTTAATTTAATTGATGCCTAATATATTAAGGTAGTTTAAAATAATTTGCATGGGTAGTATTTACAGCACTCAAAAATCCTTTATTACAGTGCACTATGCTCTCCTCCACAGCTGCAGCATTTTGGTTTGACTCCAGCTCCACATTTTCCATATTCATGATCCCCAGAACATCGGGCACATCTCCTTTTTCCTTTACACACTTTAGCAATATGTCCAAATCCCTGACAGTTGAAACATCTCACTGGTTTAGGTATAAATTCCCTAACACTAAATCTTATCAAGCCAAAGAAAACTTCCTTTGGCACATCTTTTGTTTCAAATTCCACCAGCACAGTTTCAGTTTCAACTTTCTCTGGACCTCTAGTCATTCTTCTTGCTCCTTTTACTTCTTCATTTCTTTGCTTTAGATTCCCGACCAGGTCTTTCATGTTTACATTTAAAGGTACTCCTACAATGACTCCTCTACTTCCATTATCTCTTTTTTCACCTACTCTTACAACTGTTTTGACTTTAATTTTGCACACCCATCCAATTTTCTTCGCTTTTTCCATCTGAGCTTCTGTATTGCACCCGATCAGAAGATTTCCGTCTCTCAGTATTTTAGCATATTTGATTTCTCCAACTTGTGCTTTAAGTGTGTTTGTTAGCTTAAGTGGGTCAATTTTCTTTACTCCCCCTTCTTCCTCAAATCTTATTATGACATTCATAGATGGATTTTTTGACGCATCATCACTATCAGTTTCTTCTGTAGTTTCCTCATTTCTTTTTTTCCTTTTTTTTTCATTAGCTCTCTGTTTCTTTCCACCCTTCCCCACATTTTCCCACTTTTTCCCTCCCTGTTCGTCTATCTCTTCCTCTTCCTCTTCACCATCATCCATGCTGTTCCGACTGCGTCTTTCTAATTCTACCGACATCACAGCAGCCAAACAATAGTTCAGTTCAACAGCCGTTTACAGCTTCTCTCTTCCGCATAACTTGTAACTGTGTGACAGTTCCGAGTTACAGTCAATTTCAAGATTTAGCAGTCTTCCGCCTTTGAATATGTATTCCTCCAAATCTCTCGATTTTGAGTTTTCAAACCTGCCACCGCAGTCCAAGCTCCCACTCCACCCGCTCCTCCTGAGAAGCTGTGTTCAGCTCAGTCTTGTAAATAGCACCCTCCCACAGTGGATCAACCAGTTGGCTGATGACAGCCGAAACCAGCTGCTCACATGATCAAGGAGGACCATCAGCCTGACGATGGATCGTTAACACCCTGATGGTTGTTTGCTATTCACAGAGGGCTGAGTGATACTAGCAATAACAGCATTGTAAGTGGGGGACAGTTGAACCCGGAGGCCTCCACCTCTGTTTAATGATGGACGGTTTCTTTTCACAAAGATGGCCTCCTTTACTCCTCTCTCAAACCATTGTTCCTCTCTATCAAGGATGTGAACATCTTCATCCCTGAAAGAGTGATAGAGAGGAACAATGGTTTGAGAGAGGAGTAAAGGAGGCCATCTTTGTGAAAAGAAACCGTCCATCATTAAACAGAGGTGGAGGCCTCCGGGTTCAACTGTCCCCCACTTACAATGCTGTTATTGCTAGTATCACTCAGCCCTCTGTGAATAGCAAACAACCATCAGGGTGTTAACGATCCATCGTCAGGCTGATGGTCCTCCTTGATCATGTGAGCAGCTGGTTTCGGCTGTCATCAGCCAACTGGTTGATCCACTGTGGGAGGGTGCTATTTATAAGACTGAGCTGAACACAGCTTCTCAGACTGAGGAAGTCTTTCGGACGAAAGACGAAACGTTTCTACAGTTTTTTTTTGCTTTGTTTTGTTTTTTGAATGTCCAGAGGACCAGACTTAGCTTTTTTGGATTTTTCTACCTGGATTATTGAGCATGCATCAGGGTATTTTAGAGATTGTGTTTATAGGTTTTTAATAGCTAGAGAGATGAATATTTGCTGCTTTTTGTTTGTGAAACAAGAGAAAGGATGCCGTTTCGGCCGTGTTATATATGTGACCTG
This sequence comes from Garcialebias charrua, assembly GCA_038048925.1. Taxonomy (NCBI): domain Eukaryota; kingdom Metazoa; phylum Chordata; class Actinopteri; order Cyprinodontiformes; family Rivulidae; genus Garcialebias; species Garcialebias charrua. Next base: position 14,418 of record JBBPBX010003000.1, on the reverse strand, counting down.
CAATGCAACACTGCCCCTGCTGTCACAATCTACTACGGTGGTCTGAGCAAAGAAAATCAACAGGATGATTCAATGAGTAGCGCAATTTATAAAATTATAAACAGTTTGACCTTTTTGACAAGACGGCCTGCTCCATTAACATCCGTGCGCACATAGGAATCCATTTTGTAGCGTCTACGAAAAGCTAAAAGCTACCTCGCGCGCTGTGAAATGTGACGTACTATGGGTACCCGAGGTGGACAAAAAAGCTTTGATAGAAGTCAAAGCACTCGATCTGTCGAAAACTCAGGTACTCTGTTAATGCACTACTCCTAAGCCACCCCCACCCCTGTCCCAGCCCGCAGCGGCCGCGCAGGTTCTTGTTCAAAGTATTGCAAAGCGATGCAAAACTGTTTTGTATGTGACACAAATGTATTAAATTCCCCTTCTTCATCCCTGATCTGGACTTTTCTTTTGTTTTTTTTTTGCCAAAAGTCAAGTGATCGCTTCTCCTCCACTGATCCATGACTGAAACATTGAGGAAATGAATGAATTTGTCACGAGCGAATTAAACTCATGTCCAACGTGGCTGCAAGAGGCTCAGCAGATTTCATGGTGTTCTGGTGTGCTGGACCAGCGCTCCATGTTTTTATTTTATTTTTTAGAACGTTTTATTAACATATAAACACAGAACTTCGCAGCAGCTGACAGGACATGCAGTGGAGGCAGAGCATTCGGAAGCAGAGCTGAGAGCAAGGGGGAGCAGAGCCATATATGGCTCTGAGGGGGAGGGACCAGAAACATGTTTCTGTACAAAATTTTCCTAAGTTCCAGCGTGTTCCAGAAATTACATATTGCACCTTTAATGATCACAATCAGTCACTGAAGTAGAATTTGTTAGTTACAGGGAGTCCCATACCATAATAAATGAATATTAATCTGAATGAAGAGAGCAAAGTTGTTGTTTGTCTTTCTTAGAAACATAGTAAGAAATTAGATAAACATTTGTCAGACTGTAGCTGACTCTGTGTCCAAGGAGAGGAAATGTGTGGAAAAACATCAGACATTATTACAGTCAAATATAACTTTAAAGAACATGATTCATGGTGAGCCTGAAAGATGAATAATGGTCAGGGGTCATAGTTAGAGCAGTGCAGCTTCATGCTACAATAATCAATAGTCCCTTAATAAGGCAGTTATGCAGTACTTACTGGGGAACACACAGCCAACTGTGTGTTCCCCAGTAAGTACTGCATAACTACCTATTAACTCCTGATTTGTTCCTGATTCATTCCTGAGGTGTTCCCTAGTAATTAATCAAATTTTGTGTACCTTATTGTAAAGTGTTACCAAAAATGTGAACAAAAACTGGGGATGCTCCGATCAGGTTTATGCTGCCGATCGCCGATGCCAATCACATGGATGGGTGGCTGTGGCTGAGTGGTTACAGTAGTCGTCCTCCAATGCAAGAGTTGGGGGTTCGATTCCATCAGCAGCCGCATGCCGAAGTGTCCCTGGGCAAAACACTGAACCCCTCATTGCCTCCAATGTGTGTCCCATCAGTGTATGATTGTGACAAAGCTCTGATTAATCTTTGTACAGATCTAGTAGAGTGCTGTATGAATGGGTAAATGAGGCACAGATTGTGTTGTAAAGAACTTTGAACTTTGTAAAGTGTTGTAAGTTTATAAGAGTGTTGTAAAGTGTAGAGTGTTGTAAATTGATGATGTTACCAACCTCAAAACCATCACTGTTCGGGCTAATCAGAAGCCATGGCTGACAGCTGAGGTTCACAGACTCCTGAAAGCCAGGAATGCTGCCTTCAAAGCGGGAGATCAGGTGGGCCTGAAGGCAGCCAGAAAGAACCTGACCCAGGGCATCAGTGAGGCCAAGGAGCAGTATTCCAGGAAAATAGCTCACCGTTTCAAGGACAGCAAGGATACACGCAGTCTGTGGCAGGGAATACAGACCATCACAGACTACAACCCCCCCCCAGACCTGTGACAGCTCAACCTCTACGCTGAATGAACTGAATGAGTTCTTCGCTCGGTTTGAGGCAAGTAACAGCACACCTGCACATAAATTCCCCCCCTCTCCTGATGGCCAGGTGCTGGCGCTGTCCTCAGACAGCGTAAGGCGATCATTTATCAAGATTAACGCCCGGAAGGCCTCTGGTCCTGACAACATACCTGGTCGTGTGCTGAAGGACTGTGCAGGGGAACTCGCAGCGGTCTTCACGGACATCTTTAACATCTCACTGAGCCAGGCCATCGTCCCCACCTGTTTCAAAGCCACCACCATCATCCCTGTCCCAAAGAAGGCAACGCCCGCATGCCTCAATGACTATCGCCCAGTAGCACTCACCCCCATCCTGATGAAGTGCTTTGAACGGCTAGTCATGAAAAGCATCACATCTGTCCTCCCTGCCTCCCTGGATCCCTTCCAATTTGCATACCGACCTAATCGCTCAACCGACGATGCCATCTCCTCTGCCCTCCACACAGCTCTCACACATCTGGACACGAAGGACTCTTATGTTAGAATGCTGTTCATCGACTTCAGCTCGGCATTCAACACCATCATCCCCCAACAGCTCATCCATAAACTGGACAGTCTGGGGCTGAACACCTCAATGTGTAACTGGCTGCTAGACTTCCTGACCGGGAGACCACAGACAGTACGGATCGGGAGTAACACATCTAGCACCATCACATTGAACACAGGGGCCCCACAAGGATGTGTGCTGAGCCCCCTTCTATTCACCCTGCTAACACACGACTGCACACCATCGTACAGCTCCAACCACTTCATCAAGTTTGCGGACGACACAACAGTGGTAGGTCTCATCAGCAACAACGATGAGACGGACTACAGGAACGAGGTGAGCCGCTTGGCCTTGTGGTGCGGACACAACAATCTCACTCTCAACGTGGAGAAGACAAAGGAGATTGTCGTGGACTTCAGGAAGAGGGATGCACAACATGCCCCTCTGACCATCAACAGCACCGCAGTGGAGAGAGTGGACAGCACCAAGTTCCTGGGAGTGCACGTCTCAAAGGACCTGTCCTGGAGCAGGAACACTGCAGCACTGGCGAAGAAGGCTCACCAGCGCCTCTACTTTCTCCGCAAGCTGAAAAGGGCTGGAGCTTCAACCTCCATCATGTGCACCTTCTACAGAGGTGCCATAGAAAGTGTCCTGACCAGCTGCATCACTGTGTGGTTTGGTGCATGCACTGCATCCTGCCGCAAGAGCCTCCAGCGCATCGTGAAAGCAGCTGAGAAGATCGTCGGCACCTCCTTGCCCTCACTGCAGGACTTACACAGCAAACGCCTCACTCGGAAAGCCCACTGCATGGCAGGTGATCCCACACACCCACTACACAGCCGCTTTAGACTGCTGCCATCAGGGAGGAGACTGAGGAGTCTCCAGGCTCGTACCAGCAGACTGAGAGACAGCTCTGTTCATCAGGCAGTCAGAATGCTAAACACTCTGCCTGCTCTGCCTCCCCTCCCATTTGAACTGCCTTAACACAAAAAACTTTCTCACACATTACCACACAACACAAAGATTTTAACACTGGACTCTGTGTCATCAAACGGGTTATTCACTAAACTCTCGGTCATGTGCTCATTCAGTTTGCACTACTTCTCATGTTTGCACTAATGTTTGTATTACATTACTGCCTATCCACAATATTCTTGGGGGTGTCACTGTAGAAACGATAATGTGTCGTACTTCCGTTTGACCCCGGAAGTAGAATTTTTGCATTGGCTCCTCGTTGTTTGCTTGCTAATCTGCGCGCATCGTAGAAGTTCTGTTAAAGTTCTGTTTTCTGTTATTTTGAGCTAATATTGTCACAAAGATGTCTTGAGGAGCTCGGGTACCTGTTGCGCTGTTCGTGGCTGTACGAATAATCAGACGAAGCTGAATTTGTGGCTGCAACTAGTGTGTGTTGAACATGCTCCGATAAGAAAAACCCGCATCCTTCTTTGTGGCTGGGCTACGAGAAACCACCTGAAAAAAGTCACCGTATCCTCCAGAGGATCGAGAACACCAGGTATGATTTAAGAGACAGCTTTTAGTGTTATGATTTTATGTAGTCAGTAATTAAATTATACTAATATTTTCGTTCATAACTGGCAAATAAACACACGCACCTATATATGTATGCTGTGTGTGCGTTTATTTATACATATCTCTATATATCTATATATATAATATAGGTGTGTGTTTATATATATATATATATATATAAATATAGGTGTGTGTGTGTGTGTGTGTGTGTGTGTGTGTGTGTGTGTGTGTGTGTGTTCATAAATGAACCCTAATGTTTGTATAATGTACTTTTACTTTCAGATGGGCTTGATGAGAGTGTGGAGCTGCTCAACACCACCAGTCACATGCAGCATGACTGTTGGAATGTGGATTGACATAATGTCAGAACAAACCAACGACCTTATTCTATGGTTGCCCCGTGAAACAATTAAAGCAACATGTTTTGCAGAAAGCTAAAAACTTGGACTCCAGAAGTGAATCATACATGCAAATAACACTGTGAAATATTTATTGGCTGTTTCTCCCTCTGGAATAATCATGTTTATTTCAGATGCTTATGGTGGTAAATGCAGTGACAGGTATATAACACAGAACTCTGGGTTTCTGGACTATCTGCGTGCTGGAGATGAGGTGATGGGTGATCGTGGTTTCACAGTGAGGGACCTGCTGCAAGAGCTATGGTGTCAATTTAATCATTCCAGCATTCACACGCAAAGGATGCCAGCTTATTTCAAGTGAGAAGTGAGAAGACATTAAATGTAAACATTTTTCTCAAACATGTACAGTACTGGTGTACTTACTGTAAACGTAACACAACTCTTAACATGTTTTTTTAAAGGATGCAATGTTAACTATATTACATTAGAAAAGTATTTGCTAAAATGATTAATTTGTTATGTACAATAGTTGACTGTTAACCTTCTTACAAGGTTAGTTTTTTGTGTGCACTATATCAGTTAATTTTGGATTAAACTACTGTTTCTATCTAAATGTCACTTTTGTCATTATCAAGTTTTTAAAGATCGTTTCCTGTCTATTTCATTATTTGTTTTCATTTACTGTATTTTATTAAAAGTTCTCAAGGTGCTTCATTTGTGAATCAGTAAAGTCTTTGTCAAAAGAAATGTCAAGCTCCAGGTGCTCAGTTGGTGTCCAGATAAACATCTTGCAGCTCAAAAGTCCAAAGCAACATCATTGTTAGCTGGACCTGGTGATGTGGAGTTTTAATGCTTAGACTGTGCTTTATGTTTGTTTAAATAAAGTGTCCCACCTCTCTTAACATAACAGGACCAACCTTGTTAATGTGAAGATACTAATAAGCTTCAGAGCTTTTCAGATTGCTCATCGCTTCGCCATCTGAAGCAACTGTCAAAGTAGCTAAGTATGCTAGTAGCTAAATATGCTAATGTACGTTATTTTCGGCCACTTCTTCAAGTCGTCCTCCCACCCCTCAACAGCTGTAGGTAGCGGTAAAACAATATCTCTACATTTGAGTTGTGATAGTTTGTGTTCCCACATATTTTATGACCTAAAACCTCTGACGAAAACCGGTTAGCGCGTTGCTAGCGTGTAACAAAAGTGCCGGTTCTGACTTTCGGCGGAAGTCGTTCACATAATTTGCGCAAAGCATCATGGGGCATAGGAATATTGTGGATAATTCTCAATCAGGTCATCTGGACAGTTTCTTTTTAGTAGAAACGTTTCACCCTCACTCCAGAGGGCTTCATCAGTCAGAGTAGTTCCAGCTCCAGAAACCATCTTGGCTCCAGCAAACTGGTTGGTCCACTTAAGTTGTTTTGTGCTGTACCTCTGATGATCTCATTCCTGATCTTATCCAGGGTATATGCAGGAATAATGAAGTTAATTTCAATACCTTTTCAAGACTTTTTCAAGACCTTCCAAAATAAATTCGTCACTTTGTTTTATTAAGCAACAAATCTTTGATTTACAAAACTGCTGTTGTTTTCAATTACTGTAAATCTGTGAATCTCAAACCTACAACAGAACTGAGATACAGTGGAAAGAAAAAAGTTCAAAAGAAGAAACTGAACCACGACTAGGTTTAAGAAAATATAGCTTAGGTTACAACAAGACTCGTAGCTATTTTAAAGTAACTTGGTTGAACAATGGCGAATAAGAAATAAACACGGTTATTCTCGGCGACAGGCCTCAGCCATTCTTGAAAATCAGGCATCTCCAACCAGGAGTCAGAAAACTTGCATTTACCCATTGTTCTCACGGTCTCGCGGCAACTTACTCAAACACACAAGCTCAACTTGGAGATAAAGCAGCCGTGCATGCGCACAAGATAGGCCTAGCCGTAAAGGCTGTTGTAACCTGACACCCTAAATTTGTGCGAAGCAGTTTCCGAATCATCCGCGGTGAGGAAAACAAATATTCGTCATACATACTTTTTGCTGTCAAATTATTTAAAGCTAGAACAGCAAAAATAATAATACCTCATCAAATCGCTTTCAAGACTTTTTAATACTTTTCAAGACCCTTAATTTTCCCAAAATTGATTTATCAACTTTTAATAACTTTCAAGACCCTGCATATACTCTGTTATCCATCCTTGTCACTCCTAAGGAGAACCTCAACATCTTCATTTCTGCCACTTCCAGTTCTGTCTCCTGTCTTTTTGTCCATGTCTCTGTCTCCAGACCATACAACATAGCTGGTCTCACCACTGTCTTGTAAACTTTTCCTTTGACCTTTGCTGACACCTTTTTGTCACAAATCACTCCTGAAACTTTTCTCCATCCACTCCATCCTGCCTGGACTCTTTTTTTCACTTCTTTACCACATTCCCCATTTTCCTGGACAGTGGACCCCAAGTACTTGAAGACCTGCACCTTGGTCAGCTGAATACAACAGTTATAAACAGTAAGTACCACATGTTCATATGTATGAAGGTAACTTCAGATAAACCCTCCATTTTCTGTCAAAATTAAATTGTATGCTTGATGGTTGAATTAAAAGTTAATGCTTAAAGCTAGTTGTGCTTTGTTTTGTGTGTTTTATATCTAGATATATGTTGTAATTTCTGGTTGTATAAGTTTCGTTTTTGTTAACACTAAACTGATTTTGTACAAAGTGTTTAATAGGTTGTGTAATGTAAAATGTATTCTTACAAACTGAATTTCAATGTGAGTTATTGCCCTGTGTCACTCTGTGGCATGAAAACATCCACTGCAGTAACTATTTGAAGTTATTAGCAGCTTAGATGATTTTTTCCTGTCTTCTTTGCCTTAATGTTGGTCAAATAGAAATAAATGCCTCAGGTAACACTGAGCTGCATTACAGCCATGTTGTTTGTTTGTCTGAGATTAGCTCACCCTGGGTTACATTTTCACGTGGGCGGAGCCATCTTACCGTCAATATCATGTCAACTGACCACAATAAGAGGCTTTCACTAAAAACACCACCAAGCATGGTGGTGGGAGCATCATGTAGTGTTACTTGTGAATTTCACAAGCTGGGGAGTTCTACCTCCTAATTCAATTTTACATCAAATGGAGCAAGATGCTTAAAACTTGATTGATGACAGCTGCAAACAGTGTGCAGCTTGCATAGGAATCTTTCATATTACTGGAGGTGTATGTATACATTTGATCATCTATAAAGGATTCTGATCCTGTGTGGATTAAAGAAAACCTACATGAAGCTGAATCTTATGCACCTAAATCATTTAAAATGTTTCTAGTCATTCCACATAGAAAAGATTCATTTAATCATTAAAAGACACAATGAGTGCATGCAAACCTCTGACATCCAGCTGAAGACAAACATGGATTTTTAAAGAGTATATTTACATGAGAGGAGCTCTCTTCGTCTGCAGCTTGTGAGGAGGAGGTGGAACGGGTTTCTTCTGACTGACCGCGGGATCCAAACCTGCCTCTGCCCTTCTCGAATCTCCCCCTGCCTCTGCTTTGAGGAGGCGAGGAGGAGTCGGAGTCGTTGACCTCAGCGCGCTCCTCATCTGACAATGAAACAAGTAACACACTCAAGCAAAGTTTCTGAGTTGACGTTGAGTGAAGCAGAACGTCACAGCAGCAGAATCCATCTTGCACATCCTGCAGACTCTGAACACACTTTACCTTGGAGGTCATCTTGAGGCGCATCCCCATGTTTGCGACAGTAAACTCTGGAATAAGAAACAACAACATTCATTTAAAGCAGCCATATGCTGACGGATCAATTCAATACTGAATATTTTTATGTGACTGTTTTTCTGGACTGGAAGTAAACCTTTATGTTTTTGGTGTGAGATAGTCAAGTGAGCAGGAGTTACACATAGGACTGTCGCAATAATCAATAATCAATTAATCGCACGATAAATGAAAATTATCAGCCTCATTTTCGTTTATCAGCTTTATCGTTTCTTTGTGTCTCTCTTTCTACTGAAGACACTGGATGACAAAAGGCTCAACTCCGGTGCTCTTCACTGACCCCTCCCTTTCTCTTTAAAATCAGTTTCAACGTCCAAAATCGTGTTTTTGGATTGTTAATGGCAGCTAAGCTGAGAAGCTAAGCTACAAGCTAAGCTAACAGGTTGACCACGGGGGGAAAAAACGGACTTGTCGAAGCTCCAAAATTCATGAAAGAACCCTGTGCCTTCGTGTAAAAAGTTGTTTTTCTCTGCAAAAAGAAGCTGAGAACTTGTATACCGATTTTTTTAATTAAAAGCTTTGTGTGACAAATGGTATGCTAAAGAGTTCAAACCACACCGAGCGTCCGCCATATTGAGAACTGAAGAGACACAGCCCATGTCACGTCAATGTGCCTCTCTCCCATTTTTCTTAGAGACATGCTGCTCGCTCTCTACTACCGTATTCTCCGGCGTATAAGTCGCACCTTTTTGCCTACATTTCTAAGCCCTGCGACTTATAGGCCGGTGCGACTTATACGTCGATTTTTCCAATATTTTGGTCATAATTTGACTTTGGTCAAAAACTCCAAAAATGGTACAGTACCAGTTTCAGCCGCTATGGGCGCTAAGAAACCCTTTATAGTACCTACACTGTTGACATCTGCCTGGTCCAAAAATGGTGCAGTACCAGTTTCGGCCGCTATGGGCGCTAAGAAACCCTTTACAGTACCTACACTGTTGACATCTGCCTGGTCCAAAAATGGTGCAGTGACACAGAAGATGAAGACTTCAATGGTTTTGAATAAATAAATAAAAACCATAAAATAAATACAGTATCTGTTTCTGTCATCATTTTAAACTGAGACACGTTTTTTACTGTAATGTCAGCTAATAAAAATATATTTTTATGTGTTTATCTTTAAAGATAAATGATGAAAGACACAAAATATACAAAAATTATGTTCATTTATTAATGAAAAGTTCAACTAAGACACATCAAACAAAATACTGTAGTTTTTATGTGATAATCTTGTCAAAAGTCCTTCCAAACAATTTGGCAGCCAGTCCATTTTGGGCAAAACACCAGTTCACGTGAGGTGCGACCTATAGGCCGGTGCGACTTATACGATGATTTTTCCATTTAATTGGGCATAATTAGGTTGGTGCGACTTATACTCCGGTGCGACTTATACGCCGACGAATACGGTACACAGAAATTAACCAAAATTTCTTCATAAATTTGACAATAATTACTCATTATTGACCATAACTACTAATCATTGTCTAATTTCAAACAATATTGTTTATCGCAATAATTTCTCAGACATTTAATCGCTTTGCAAAATTTGTTATCGTGACAGGCCTAGTTACACAGTGGAGAACAGAGGCAGGTTTTTGTATGTCCGAGGTGACGCAGCGCGACAGATCACAGATAGGTTTGGCCGTGTCTGCTTTACTCAGTCACGTGTATATGAAGTTTTGTTCAAATATCTTGAGCGGACCAGATGTTATGGGTGGGTCCAGAGACAGTTTATGGACAGAGACTACCACAGGACCTCTGCCTTCGACAGACGTCTAAAAACAGAAGCCATGTTTGTAGAAAAGTAGTGCAGAGATCAACAATATGTCTCAGCTGTTATTTAACTCCGAAATGGTTATAAAAGTTACAAAAACAAGACAACTGCATTGTTTCTGTACAAACCGTATTCCAAAAAAGTTGGGACACTTAACAAATTGTGAATAAAAACTGAATGCAATGATGTGGAGATGGCAAATGTCAATATTTTACTTGTAATAGAACATAGATGACAGATCAAAAGTTTAATCTGAGTAAATGTAACATTTTAAAGGAAAAATATGTTGATTCAAAATTTCACAGTGTCAACAAATCCCAAAAAAGTTGGGACATGTAGCAATAAGTGGCTGGAAAAAGGAAATTGAGCATATAACAAACACATATCATCACAAACACATATCATCATCAAAAGATTCAGAGAATCTGGAACAATTGCTGTGCATAAGGGTCAAGGCCGTAAAACTCTACTGGACGCTTGTGATCTCCGGGCCCTTAAACGTCACTGCACCTCAAACAGGAATGCCACTGTCAAGGAAATAACAGAATGGGCTCAGGAATACTTCCAGAAAGCATTGTCAGTGAACACAATCCACCGTGCCATCCGCCGTTGCCAGCTGAAACTCTACAGTGCAAAGAGGAAGCCATTTCTAAGCAAGCTCCACAAGCTCAGACGTTTGCACTGGGCCAGGGGTCATTTAAAATGGAGTGTGGCAAAATGGAAGACTGTTCTGTGGTCAGATGAGTCACGATTTGAAGTTCTTTATGGAACACTGGGACGCCATGTCATCTGGACCAGAGAGGACAAGGATAGCCCAAGTTGTTATCAACGCTCCGTTCAGAAGCCTGCATCACTGATGGTATGGGGTTGCATGAGCGCTTGTGGCATGGGCAGCTTGCATGTCTGGAAAGGCACCATTAATGCAGAGAACTATGTTCAGGTTCTAGAACAACATATGCTCCATCTAGACGTCATCTCTTTCAGGGAAGACCCTGCATTTTTCAACAAGATAATGCCAGACCACATTCTGCAGCAATCACAACATCATGGCTACGTAGGAGAAGGATCCGGTACTGAAATGTCCAGCCTGCAGTCCAGATCTTTCACCTATAGAGAACATTTGGTGCATCATAAAGAGGAAGGTGCAACAAAGAAGGCCCAAGACGATTGAACAGTTAGAGGCCTGTATTAGACATGAATGGGAGAGCATTCCTATTTCTAAACTTGAGAAACTGGTCTCCTCTGTCCCCAGACGTCTGTTGAGTGTTGGAAGAAGAAGGGGGGATGCCACACAGTGGTAAAAATGGACTTGTCCCAACTTTTTTGGGATTTGTTGACGCCATGTGAATAATGAATAAATAAGTTTGTTCTCTGATCAGTCTAAAAAGTCTGAAACATCCAGACATTGTGTATGATTTTCCTACATCTGTCACTACCGGGAAGCTGGGAGATAAGAAGTTAAACTGTGCTGATTTCATCATCACAGGAATAGTCAGTTTATTGATCAAGTCATCTCCGGAGTTTTGTTCTAACGGTTTGATTAGGGGTAAGGGTGTAAGAATTAATGAGGAGGTCAATATTAATACTGACCTCTTTATCCTTAATTAATCTACTTATTCAGATTGAATAGTAAATTCACGGATTCTGTTCTTTTTCAGTTTACCCAATATTTCTGTGATCTTTATGATGGATAAATAAACAGAGCCATTAAGTGACAATGGACACGTTAACTTAGTTTGATATGTCAAAGAGACACTATCATTTATTTAAAATAAATCAACTAAATTAACACCATTACACTTGATTGACATGATTTCACTTTCTTTCAATTCAAATACGTCAGCACACTTGATTTAACACAACAGACATAAATACTAGATGTTACACATATTTAGTCTGAGGGGCATTTCAGCTTAAAATAGTTTCCAGCTTAGATTGAGAGGGGAAAGAATAGGAGGAAAGATTTAAGAAGAATTGGGAGGTTAAGAGAGGAAGTTTATCTTGCATTTATGAAACCAGATGACACTCTTCCGTACGCGTCCAGCTAAGATATCATCACACCTCCAGCAAGCAAACAGCTGCTCCTTTACCTTAAGACGTCCGCCTTGGTTCTGGTAAAGAGCTGTGGTCAACTTTAGACTGACAAGTCGTCGGTCCCGCAAGTCCAAGCTGGACTCCACGCGTGTTTACCTTGTCGGTGTCGGTGATACTCGCTTTCATCGGCAAAAGTCGTGGCAGTCGTGGTTTCTTGGCTCAAGATAATTTATTCCAGGAAGGAATAACAAACGCTCGTTCGAGGTGGACTCATAACAGCCTGTTATCAGTCCTTAGCTGAAGACGCAGGTCGTTAGCTCTTGACCAAAACGTACTCAGCTCTTGGGAAAGGTTCACATCTCTCTGCACGTTCCCAGCAACTCTCGAAGCGTTTAGCAAAAGCTTAGAACTAGTACTTAAGGAAGGACCAGTCGAGGAGTTCATTTGTCTTATCATACCCAAGGTTAAAGCCAGCAGCAGAGAGAAATGTTTAGGAAAAAAGACAGATAACGCTGGAGCCCTGCTCATGAGACTGTCTCTGAGTTTCTAAACAAAACCGTCCGGTCTCTGTGACCCGAAGGCTTCACCTTTAAACACAGCAGTGAAGACAGTTTAACTCTTGGAGAATGACACAGCTTAAAAGCACACATCATGAAAATGACAAAAGTTATTCTTTTGATCACATTAGGATAAAATCAAAGATAGAAATAGTCTCTTTTGGTGACTATATTTATCAGATTATAGCTAAATGAATGATTTTGTAGTAAATGTCTTGCTTTACTGAGAGGTCAGTAAAGGTCATCACTGGACAGTTCAAAAACCTTAATTTGACCCTGGGTAGGTCCACTACATCTCCCCCCTTTTGGAAGCCATCGCCAGTCCTTGGGGATGGGGTCCAACACGAAAGGAAACCTTGAACTGTCTTTGATCTTGAAGTAATCCAGCAAGTGGAAAAGAAAAATCAAAAATTATAATCCCATAAAGTTTTTTGAAATTCCATACTGTTCGGAGGTAATCCCATTGCGAAAAGCTTTTAATCCCTTGGAAAACTGAGTCTGTTAACTCTTGGCAAACAAAGTCTGTGATCCCTTGGAAAGCAAAGTCTTATAATCCACAGCGGTAATTCCACAGCAGTAATTCCACAACGATTAGTTTTGTTGATTGATCAGCAACAATTGTTTTCATAATCAGCATGTAGAGGGGATCCCTCGATTGACGCAGAGGAGGCGACCCTTGGATGAAGGTTGAAGACCAAGCGTTGGAGCTGCAGGTCCCCACATCGAAGGTTGTTGGCTGGTTGGTTTCCAGTCAGTGCCACTCTGGTTCTATGTGTCATGCAATTATGTGGTTTTTAAGGTGGGCTTATGATTGGGATTTTACATTAAGCCTTACCTATATGCACCTGGTATGTAAGCTATCATGGTTTAGATCAGCTACAATTACCAATTAAGGGGTGGATCAATTCTGTAAATTTAGATATAGGGATTTGTACCTATAAAATTTTGGAGGGCTTCTGTAACGAAGGCCTCTAATTCCAAACTATTCCTCCATTCATTACTTAGTTTAGGTTAAACTAAAATAAAAATGAAATATAGTTTGATCTAAATGTCTGTTGTCTTTTAGACGAACGACGTAGGATTTGGTATTCCTAATAAATTTTGAAGTCTATGGCGAGACTCATCAAAATGAATAGATAATCTAGAATAGAAACGATCGAATCGGTTCAATTCAGAAATTGTGAGACCAGTGCAGCTGCAGTATGTAGCTTTTTTTATGAACATATTTCTTCACTCTGTCACTACCTCCTGACAGACTGATGTTAGCCAGGTAATCTCTGAAAAAAATTAAAAAAAATATTGTCCCCTTGCTTCTCCAGGTGGTAAATAAGCATTTCTAAAAAGAAAAGGTGACCCGCCATTTTCCAGCCAATAAAAACAGAGTTTGTAACCAGCCAATAAAAACAGAGCTTGAATTTGAATCAGCCAATAAAAACAGAGCTTGAATTTGAAATTCAACAGACCACAAGGGGGCAGAGCCACATATGGCTCTGAGGGGGAGGGATCAGAATGCTTTGCCTGTTGAAAATATTTCTAACTGCTGCAGTTCTACAGAAACTGCATACTGAACCTTTAAGTAGCTTTAAACTACATTGACTCTTCGACGATTGAGATTTAACAAAACGAACTGCATGTTGGCATAGTTAAATCCATATCATTCATTAACCAATGTTAATACAAAACCTTTTTGGCTGGGAGTGTTCAGAACCAAACAATATCTCAACTAATGACAACAGTAATGACTAAACAACAAGGAAACAACGTTTCACTGCTTCGACACACTCTTGTCGTCAGATTCCAAAGTGCAACACACAAGAAAAACAGGTCTCAACTTTATGACCGAGG